>JAIUJO010000338.1:7500-62500 GCA_023846275.1 Vanilla planifolia
CTTCTTTAACTTCTTCTTATTATTATTATTCTTCTTCTACCTCTTCCTCATCTTTTTAATCTTCTTCCTCTTCTTCTTCATTTTGATCATGTTCTTATTATTCTTCTTCTCCCTCTTCTTCTTCTTCTTCTTCTACTATTATAATTTCTTCTTTTTCCTCTTATCCTTCATCCTCTTCTTCTTCTTTTTCTTCTTCTCTTACTTCCTCTTCTTCGCCTTCCTCTTCTTCTTCTTATTGTTCATCTTCTTTTTCTTCCTTTGCGTCTTCGTCTTCTTCTTCTTCCTATTCTTCTTCTTCTTGTTGTCCTTGTTCTTCTTTTACCTCTTCTTCTTCCCATTCTTCTTCTTCTTCTTCTTCTTCTTCCTCTTTTTCATCTACTTCTTCTACTTCATCTTCTTCTTCTTCTTCCTCTTCTTCTTCTTCTTTTTCTTCTTCTTCTTCTTCGTCTTCCTCATCTTCTTCTTCTCCTCCTTTTTCTCCCTCTTCTTCTTCATTTTCTTCTTCAACATCTTCTTCCTCTTCTACTTGTCCTTCTTCTTCTTCTTCCTCTTCTTCTTCTTCTTCTTCTTCTACGACTACTACTTCTTCCTTCTTTTGTTCTCCTCCCTCTTCTTCTCTTCTCCTTCCACTTCTTTTTTTTCAACTTCTTCTTCTTGTTGCTGCTCTCCTTCTATTTCTTCTCCTTCTCTTCTTCTTCTACTTCTTCTTCTTCTTCTTCCTCTTCTTCTTCTTTTTCTTCTTCTTCTTCTTTTTTAATGAATTGTTCTTCTTCCTCTTCTTCCCCTTCTTCTTCTCCTTCTTCTTATTTTTCTTCTTCTTATTCTTATTCTTATTCTTCTTATTCTTTTTCTTCTTCCTCCCCTTCTTCTCCTTCTTCTTGCTCTTCTTCCTTTTTTTCTTATTCTTCTTCTTCTATTCTTCTTCTTCCTCATCTTCTTCTTTTTCTTCTTCTTCCTCTTTTCTTCATCTTCTTATTCCTCTTCTTCTTCTTCTTCTTCTTCTTCTCCATCTTCTGCTGCTTCTTCTTCGTCTTCTCCTTCTTTTTCTTCTTCTTCTTCTTCTTCTTCTTCTTTTTCCACTTCTTTTTGTTCCTTTCCTTCTTCTTTTTCCTCTTCTCCTTCTTCATCATCTTCTATTTCTTCTTCTGCTACTTCTTCTTCTTCTTCTTCAACATCATCATCTTGTTCTTCTTCTTCCTCTTCCTCTTCTTCTTCTTCTTCTTCTTCTCCTTCTCCTTCTTCTTCTTCTCTCTTTCTTTCTTCTTCTTCTCTTCTTCTTCTTCTTCTTCTTCCTCTTCTTCTTTTTCTTCTTCTTCTTCTTCTTCTTAAACTTCTTCATATTATTATTATTCTTCTTCATCTTCTCTCTAATCTTCAGCCACAAATCGCTATTAATTAATGCATCTCTACTTGCTGTACATGTTTTTCTTTTCTTCCACTTGCTCTTCTTCGTCTTCCTCTTCTTGTTGTTGTTCTTCTTCTTCCTCTTCGTCCTCATCTTCCTCTTCTTCTTTTTTTTCTTCTTCTTTTTTTCCTCTTCGTCTACTTCTTCTCCTTCTTCTTTTTCTTCTTCTTCTTCCTCTTCTTCTTCTTCATTTCCTCTTTTTCCTCTTATTTTCTTCTACTTCTTCATTTTATTCTTCTCCTTCTTCTTCCTCTTTTTCTTCCTCCTCTTCTTCATCCCTTTCTTCTACTTCATTTTCTCCTTTTTGTTCTTTTCTTGTTGTTCTTCTTCCTCTCCTTCTTTTTCTTCTTCTTCTTCTTCTACTTCTATTTCTTCTTCTTGTTTTTATTATTATTATTATTATTATTATTATTATTATTCTTTTATTTCTTCTTCTACTTATTCTTCTTCTTCTTCTTCTTCTTCATCTTCTTCTACTTCTTCTTCTCCTTCTCCTTCTCCCTCTCCATCTTATTCTGGTTCTCCTCCTCCTTCTCCTTCTATTTCTACTTCTCTCTCTACTTCTCCTTATCCTTCTCCTTCTCCTTCTTGTTCTTATTCTCCTTCTCCTTCTCCACCTTCTCCATGTCCTCCTTCGCATTCTCCTACTTCTATTTCCTTTCCTTCTTCTACTTCATCTTCTTCTCCTTCTTCTTCATCTTCTTCTTCTACTTCTTCTCTTCATCTTTTTGTCGTTCTCCTTTTACTACTTATTCTTCCTCCTCTTCTGCTTCTTCTTCTACTTTTTTTCTTCTTTAACCTCTTCTTCTTCTTCTTCTTATTTT
The DNA here is from genome assembly GCA_023846275.1 of Vanilla planifolia. Taxonomy (NCBI): domain Eukaryota; kingdom Viridiplantae; phylum Streptophyta; class Magnoliopsida; order Asparagales; family Orchidaceae; genus Vanilla; species Vanilla planifolia. Next base: position 9,730 of record JAIUJO010000338.1, read on the forward strand.
TCTTCTTGTTCTTCTCTTTCATCTTTTCTTCTACTTCTTCTTCTTCTTATCTTATTCCTATTCTTAGTCTTGTTGTTCCTCTTATTCGTCTTCTTCTTCTTCTTCTTTTTCCTCTTCTTCATCATCCTGTTCATATTCCTATTCTTATTATTATTTTTCCTCATCTTCTTCTCCTTCTTCCTCTTCTTTTTTTTCTTCTACTTCTTCTCCTTATTCTTCTTCATCTTCTTCTTTTTCTTTTTCTTCTTCATCTCCTTCGCCTTCTTCTTCTTCTTCTTCATCTTCTTCTTCCCATTCTTCATCATAATCCTTAATCCTTATTCCCTAATCCCAGATCTATAACTCCTAATCGATCCCTTTGTAATCCCTAATCGCTAATCTTCAAACTCTAATCATTAATCCATCCTTAATCCATAATTCCTAAACCTTAATCTCTAATCTCAAATCCATAATCTTTAATCCATAAACACTAATCCATAATACTTAATCTCTAATCCTTAATCCTTAATCTATAATCTAATCCCTAATGCTTAATCCATAATCCTAAATCCTTAATTCTTAATCTGTAATCTCTAATCTTTAATCTTAATTATAATCACTTTTTCTCTTGTCTCTAATCCTTATCTCTAATTCCTATTCCTGAATCCAAATTCCCTAATGACTAATCTCTAATCCTTAATCCTTAATCTCATTTACTTAATTTGTAATTCTTAACCTACAATCCTTAATAACTAATCCCTTAATCCATAATCCCTAATTCATAATCTCTAATCATTCATCTCTTAATCCCTATTCCTTAATCTTTAGTCCCTAACCCCTATTATTTATTCCTTAATCCCTACTCTTTAATCCCTTATCCTGAATCTACATACCCTAATCCTTAATTGCCTGTAATCCCTAATCCTTAATCCCTCTCTAACACTTAATCCCTAACCCCAATCCCTATTCGCTAATCCAACTTTCTTCCCCTTCTTTTTTCATTCTTCCTATTCTTCTTCCTCATCTTCTTCTTCTTCTTTCTAATCTTCATCTTCTTTTTCTTTTTCCTCTTCCTCCTCTTCCTATTCTTCTTCTTGTTCATCTTCAACTTCTTCCTCTTCTACTTTTTCTTCTTCTTTCTCTTGCTCTCATTCTTCTTCTTCTTCTTCTTTTTCTTATTCATGTACTTATTCTTCAACTTCTTTTTCTTCTTCTACTGCTTCATCTTCTCCCTCTTTTTCTTCTTCTTCTTCTTCCTCTTCTTCTTCTACTTCTTCTTCTTCAAATTCTTCTTTTTCTTCTTCTTCTTATTCTTCTTCTTGTTCTTCTTCTCCCCAACCCCTAACCCCTAATTGTTAATCCTTAATCCATCTCTTCTTCCTCTTCAACTTCTTCTTCTTCTTCATCTTCTTCTTCTCTTCTTCTTCGTCTTCTAATTCATCTCTTTCATCTTCTTCCACATCTTCCTCCTATCCTTTTATTCTTCTTCTTCTTTCTCTTCTTCTTTTTCTTCTTCTTCTTCTTCTTCAACTTCTTCTACTTCTTTTTCTTCTTCTTTTCTTCTTCTTCTTTTTCTTCTTCTTCTCCATTTTCTTCTTTGTCTTCTTCTTCTTCTTTCCCTTCTTCTTCTTCTTTGTCCCTTTCTTTTGCTTCTTTTTCTCCTTCTTCTTCTACTACTTCTTTTTCTTCTTCTTTTTTTTCTTCTTCTTCTTTCTCTTCTTCTATTTCTTATTCTTCTTCTTTTTCTTCTTCTTCTTCTTCTTCTTCTTCTTCTCCTTCTTCTTTTCCATCTCCTTCTCCTTCTCTTTCTTCTTCTCCTTCTGCTTCTCTATCTCCTTCTCTTTATTGTTCTCCTCCTCCCTCTTGTTCTTAATCCCAGTCTCCTTCACTGCTTTCTTCAACTCCTCCTTCTCCTTCTTCTTCTTCCTTTTCTTCTTCCCCTTCTTCGTCTTCTTCTCCCTCTTCTTCCTCATCTTCTTCTGCTTCTTCTCATTTTATTTTTGTTCTCTTCTTCTTCTTCTTTTACTTCTTTTTCTTCTTCTTCTTCCTCTTCTTCTTCTTCCTCCTCTACTCCTTTTTGTTTTTTTCCACTTTTTTTCTTCTTCTTTTTCTTCTCCTTCATCTTCTCTTCTACTACTACTACTTCTTCTCCTTCATCCTTTTCTCCTTTTTCTTCTTCTTCTTCTTCTTCTTCTTCTTTGTCTTTTTCTTCTCCTTATTCTTATTCTTCTTGTTCCTCTTCTCTTTCTTCTGTTCATTTTCTTCTTCTTCTTCTTGCTACTCTTCTTCCTCTCCTGTTCTTGTTCTTCTACTTCTTCTTCTTCTTCTTCTTCTTCTTCTTCTTCTTCTTTTTCTTCTTCATCTACTCCTTCCACTTCTTCTTCTTCTTCTTCTTCTTCTCCTTCTCCTTCTCCTTCTCCTTCATCTTCTTCTTCTTCTTCTTCATCTTTTCATCATCATCTTCTTCTTCTACTTCTTCTTTTACTTCTTGAACTTCTTCTTTTTCTACTTCTTCTACGACATCTTCTTCTCGTTCTTTTTCGTAATCCTTAATCCTTATCCCATAATCGCTAATCTATAATGGCTAATCCATCTCTCCTTAATCTCTAAACCCTAATACTCAAACCCTGATCGTTAAACCATCCTTAATACATAACTTTTAAACCTTAATCCCTAAATCTTTAATCCCTAATCCTTAATACTTAATCCCAAATCCTTAATCCCTAATTTATAATCAATAATCCCTAATCCCTAATCTCTACACCTTAATCCTTAATTAATAATTATTAATCCTTAATCATAATTATAATTGCTTAATCTCTTGTCCCTAATCCTTAATCCTAATTCCTAATCCTGAATCTCCAATACTTAATCACTAATCTCTCATCCTTAATCCCTAATCATAATTACTTAATTTGTAATCCCAAATCATTGATAACTAACCCAAAATCCTTAAAAATTAATCACTTAATCTATAATCCATAAATCCTAATCCCTATTACTTATTCTTTAATCCTTACTCTTTAATCCCTTATCTTTAATCTTTAAATCTTACTCCATAATTACTAATCCATAATCTCTAATTACTAGTCCTTAATCCTTAATCCCTAATCTTTAATCCCTAACATCTAATCCCTAACCCCTAAACCTATATACATCTTTTCTTCCCCTTCTGCTTCATCTTCTTTCTCTTCTTCTTCTTCATCTTTCTAATCTTCTTCTTTCTCATCTTCTTCTTCTCTTTCTTCTTCTTCCTCCTCATCCTTCTCTTCTTCTTATTCTTCTTCTACTTCCTCCTCTTCTTCCTCTTCTTCTTCTTCATCATCTTCCTCTTCTTCTTCTTCTTCCTCCTCTCCTTCTTTCTTTTCTTCTTCTTCTTCTTCTTATTCCTCTTCTTATTCTTCTTTGTCTTCTTCTTCTTCTTCTTCTTCTTCTTCTTCTTCTTCTTCTGTTACTTCTTCCTCTTCTACTTCTTCTTCCTTATCTTTTCTCTTCTTCTTCTTCTTTTTCTTCATTTTTTCTCCCTCTCTTCTTCTTCTTCTTCTTCTTCTTTTCCTCTTATTCTTCTTCTTCTTCTTCTTCTTCTTCTTCCTCTTTTTCATTATCATGTTCCTCTTCTTCTTCTTCTTCTGCTTCTTCTTCAACTTCTTCACCTTCTTCTTCTTCTTCCTCCACTTACTCTTCTCCTTCTCATTCTTCTTCTTCTTCTTCTTCTTCTTCTTCTTCTTCTTCATCTTCTTCCTCTTCTTCTTCTTCTTCTTCTTCCTCCTCCTCCTCCTCTTCATCATCTTTTCTTCTTCTTCTTCTCCTTACTCTTCTCAACCTTCTCCATTTCATTCTTCTTCTTCTTCTTCTTCTTCCTGCTCTTCTTCTTTTTCTCCTTACTCTTCTTCTTCTTTTTCTTTTCTTCTTCTTCTTCTTCTTCCTTATTTTCTTCTTCTTATTCTTCTCCTTCCTCTTCTTCTTCATCTTCCTCTTCTTCTTCTTTTTGTTCTTCTTCTTCTTCTTCTTCTTCTTCTTCTTTTTCTTCTTCTTGACTGCATTCTTCATCTTCTTCTTCTTTTCTTCCTCCCTTTCTTTTTTTCCTTCCTCTTCGTAATCTTTAATCCTTACTCCCTAATCCCTACTCATTAATCCTTCCGTCCCTAATATCTAATTCCTAAATTTGTAATATCTAACCCACGTCTCCTTAATCACTAATCCTTAATCCCTATTACCTTATCCTTAAACCTTAATCCATATTTCTTAATCCATCCTTAATCAATAATCCTTAATCCCTAATCTCTAATCCTTTATCACTAAACCATAATCACTAATCTCTAATACCTAACCCATAATTCATATTCTATAATCTATTATCTTATATCCCTAATTTCTAATCCTTAAACCCTAATCCTGATCTCTAATCTCTAATCCATAATCTATATTCCATATTCCCTAATCCACAATATCTAATCCCTTATCCATAATCCTTAATTCCTAATTCTTAAAGTTTAATCCCTTATCCCTAATCCATAATCTTAATCTTAATCTTAATAACTTAATCTTTAATCCTTAATCCCTAATCTCTAATCCATAATCTTGAATCCCTAATCCATAATCACTAATCTATAATACTTAATCCTTAATCCTTATTCTCTAATCTGTAATCCTAAGTCCCAAAACCATAATCTCCAACCCTTAAAAATTAATCCATTAATCCATAATCCTTAATCCCTAATAATTGATCCCTTCATCCCTAATCCTTAACACTAATCCCTAATCATTAATCACAAATCCCAATTACTTATTCCTTAATCCCTCCTACCTTATTCTTAATCCTTAATCCCGAAACCTTAATCCCTAATATGTTATTGATAATCCTTAATCACTAATTTTTAATCCCTAATCCATAATCTCTAATTCTAAATCCTTAATCCCTTAACACCTAATATCATATCCTTTTATCCTTGATCCTTAATCCTTAATTCTTAACACCTAATACTTTTCTTCTTCCTCTTCTTCTACTTCTTCCTTCTTCCTTCTTCCTTCTTCCATTTTTTCTTGCTCCCCTTCTTCCTAATCTCTAATCCATAATCCCTACTCCCTAATCCATAATCCTTACTCTCTAAACCCTAATCCATAATCTTTAATGTTAAATCTTTAATCACTAATCCCTAATCTATGATGCCTAATACCTAATCTCTCCCCAAATCCTTAATTCGTAATCCCTAACACCTAATCTCGAATCTCCAATCCCTCCCTTATTAATACGTAATCCATATTCACTGCTCCCTTATCCCTAATCACTCCCTCCTTAATCCCTAACTACTAATCCGTAAACCTTAATCCCTCCCTAATATTTTACTCAGATCCATAATCTCTTCCTCATTAATCTTTAATCCATATTCCGTGATGCATAGTCCCTAATCCTTCATTTCATAATTCCTGATCCCTAATCCCTAACTCTTAATCCCTAATCTATCTCTTTTTCCTCTTCTTCTTTCACTTCTTCTTCTTCCTCCTCCTCTTTTTCTTCTTCTTCTTTCTCTTCTTCTTCTTCTTCTTCCTTATCTTCATCTTCTTCTTCTTCAACTTCTTTCTTGCCCTCTTGTTCTTCTTCTCCATCTTCTTTCTCTTGCTTTCCTTCTCTTCTTTTTCCATTTCTTCTTTTTTTTGTTCTGCTTTTGCTTCTTCATCCACAACTTCTTCTTCTTCTACATCTCTTCTTCTTCCTCTTGCCCTTTCTCCTCTTCTTTCTCTTCTTCTTATTCTTCTTCTTGTTCTTCTTCTTGTTCTTATTCTTCTTCTTCCTCTTCTTCTGCCTCTTCTTCTTCTTCGTCTATTTATTCTTCTTCTTTTCTACTTCTTCTTCTACTTCCTCTTTCTCTTCTTCTTCTTCTTATTCTTCATCTTCTTCCTCTTCCTCTTCTTTTCTTCTAGCTCTTCTTCTTCTTCTTCTTCTTCTTCTCATTCCTCTTCTTCTTCATCACTTTCTTATTCTTCTTTTTCTTCTTCTTTTTTTGTTATTTTTCTTTCTTTTCTTATTCCCTTTTTTTTCTTCTTCTTCTTCTTATATTTCTTCTTCTTTTTCCTCCTGTTTTTCATCTTGTTTTTCTTCTTGTTTTTCTTCTTCTTATTCTTATTCTTATTCTTCTTCTTCTCATCCCCCTTCTCCTTCCTCCTCTCCTTCTCCTTCTCTTTATCATTATCCTTCTCCTTCTCCTTCTTCTTCTACTTCTCCATCTGCTTCTCATTTTCCTTCTCCTTCTCCATCTTCTTCCCATTCTCCTTCTTATTGCCCTCCTTCTTTTTCTCTTATTGCTTCTCCTTCTTCTTCTCCTTGTTCTTCTTCTTCATCTGCTTCTACACATTCTTCTCCTTCTCGTTCTTCTTCGTAATCCTTAATGCTTATTCCTTAATCCCTACTCAATTCATCCCTACCAAATCTCTAATCTTTAATCTATAATGCTTAATCCATCCCTTCATAATCCTTAATCAACCCTTAATCCATAATTTCTAATCTTTAATCCCTAACACTTAATCCTTAATACCTAATCCATAATCCTTATTCCTTGATCTATAATCCATAATCTCTAATCCTTAATATCTAATCCCTAATCATTATTCCCTACGCTATAACAGTTAATCCTAATTATAATCTCTTAATCTTTAGTCCCTAATTCCAAATCTATAATCCTTAATCTTGAATCCTGAATCCCTGATAACTAATCTCTAATTCTTAATTCCTAATCACAATTTCTTAATCCGTAATACCTAATCCATAATCCTCAGTAATTAATCCCTTAATCCTTAATCTTTAGTACCTAGTCCTTGATAATTAATCCCTTAATCTTTAATCCCTTATCTCTAATCTTTAATTACTCATCCTTATTATTTATTCATTAATCCTTACTACTTAATCCTTTATCCATAACCCTTAAATCTTAATCCTTAATGGCTAATCCATAATCCCTAATCCTTAATCCTTAACATCTTATCTCTAATCCATAACTGTAATCCCTAATCCATCTCTTCTTTCCCTTCTTCTTCTTCCTCTTCTTCTTCTCCTTACTTCTCTTCTTCTTTTCTTCTTCTTAATTATCTTCTTCTTCCAATTCTTCCTCATCTTCTTCTTGTTCTTCTTCTTCTTCTTCTTGTTCTTCTTCATCTTTCTCTTCTTCCTCTTGTTCTTCTTCTACTTCTTCTTTATCTTCTTGTTTTTCCCTTTCTTGTTCTTGTTCTTTTTCTCCTTCTTCTTCTTTTGTGTTATTCTTCTTACTCTTCTTCTTTTCTTCTTCTTCTTCTCCTTCTTCTTCTTCTTTTATTTCTTCTTCTTCTCCTTCGTCATCATCATCATCATCATCATCATCATCTTCCTCTTCTACTTTTCTTTCTTCTTCGCTTTCTCCTTCTCCATCTTCTACCGCTTGTCCTTGTACTTCTCCATAATTCTTCATCCTTAATCCCAATTTCATTATCGTTTAATCTCTAATCCCTAATCTCTAATACTTAATCCAACTTTTGAAATCCCTAATCCCTACACCTTAATCCCTAATTGCTTTTTCTTAATCCATAATCCCTAATCCTAAATCCTAAATCTTTACTAATTAATTCCTTAATCCTTAATCCATATTTCGTAATAATTTATCCCTTTATTCATAATCCTTAGTCGTAATCCCTGATCCATTATCTTTAATCCCTCATCCCTATTACTTATTTTCTAATCCCTACTCCTTAATTAGTAATCCTTAATCCCTACATCATTATCCTTAATTACTAATCCATAGTCCCAACTCCTTAATCTCTAATCACTAATGCCTGATATCAAATCCCTCCCTCCCTAATCCTTATTCCCTAATACCTAATCTTTAATCCATAATCCCTCCCTCCCTAATCCATAATCTGTGTTTCTAAATTCTTAAACACTCCCTTTTTAATCCCTAATCCACAGTACATAATCCTAATAATAATTGCTTAATCTATAATCTTAATTCTTAGTATCTATTCTCTAACCTTAAATCTCAAACCCCTAACACTAATCTCTAATCTTTAATCCCAAATCACTAAACCTAAATCTGTCTCTTCTTCATCTTCTTCTTACTCTTCTTCTTCTTCTACTACTACTACTTTTTCTTCTTCTTTTACTTCTTCTTTCTCTTCTTCATTTTCCCCTTCTTCTTTTTCTCCTTCTTCTTTACTTGTTCTTCTTCTTCCTCTATTTCTTCTTCTTCTTTTGCTTCTTCTTTTTCTCCTTCTTCCTCTTATCTTCTTCTTCTTCTTCTTCCTCTTCTTCTCCTTCTTCTTCTTCTTCTTCTCCTCCTTCTTCTTCCTCTTTTATTTCTTCTTCTTCTCCTCCTCCTCCTCATTCTTCTCCTCCTTTCCTTCATCTTTTATTTCTTCTTTTTCTTCCTCTTCTTCTTCTTCTTCTTATTTTTTATCTTCCACTTCTTCTTCATTTTCTTTTTCTTCTTCTTCTTCTTCTTCTACTTCTTCTTTTTCCTCATCATCTTCCTCTTCTTCTTCTTCTTCTGCTTCTTCTGCTTCTTCTTCTTCAACTTCTTCACCTTCTTCTTCTTCTTCCTCCTCTTACTCTTCTATTTCTCATTCTTCCTCTTCTTCTTCTTCTTCTTGTCCTTCTTCTTCCTCCTACTCTTTTTCTTCTTTCTCTTCTTCCTCTTCTTCTTCTTCTTGCTCCTCTCACTCTTCTCCATCTCATTCTTCTTCTTCTTCTTCTTTTTCCTCCTCTTCTTCTTCTCCGTCCACTTCTTCTTTTTCCTCTTCTTGTTCTTCTTCTGCTTCCTTATTTTATTCTTCTCCTTCTTCTTCTTCTTCTTATTACTTTGTCCCTAATCCTTAACTCTAATCTTTAATACCTAATCATTAACTCTTTATTCTTATTACTTATTCCTTAATCCCTACTCCTTAATCCATAATCCTTAATTCCTAAACCTTAATCCCTACTCCTTAATCTCTAATTTTTATTCTTTAATCCATAATCCCTAATTCCTAATCCTTAATCCCTAATACCTAATATAATATCCCTTAATTCTTAATCCTTAATCCTTAATTCTTAACCCCTAATCCTTTTCTTTTTTCCTCTTCTTCTACTTCTTCCTTCTTCCACTTCTTCTTCCTCCCCTTCTTAATCTTTATTCCCTAATCCCTACTACTTAGTCCATAATCCTTAATCCTTAAATCTTAATCCCTAATTGCAAAACTATAATCTTTAAACTTTAATCACTAATCGCTAATCTATAATACCTAATATCTAATCCTTTTCTCCCGAATTCCTAATCTGTAATCCCTAATACCTAATTTCTAAACCTCAATACCTTCCTCCTTAATACGTAATCCATATTCCTTAATGTCTAATCCCTAATCTCCCTCTCTTTAATCCTTAACTCCTAATCCCTAATCTCAAAAACTTAATTCCTAATTCTTAATACCTAATCCCACCTCATTAATCTTTAATCCATATTCCCTAATGCCTAATCCCTAATCCTTCATTCCATAGTTCCGAATCACTAATCCCTAATCCTTAATTCCTAATCTCTATCTACTGATCCCTAATCTATTTCTTTTTCCTCTTCCTCTTCTACTTCTTCTTTTTCCTCTTCTTCTTCTTCTCCTTCTTCTTCTTCCTCTTCTTCTTCTTTTACCTTATCTTCATCTTCTTCTTCTCCCCCTTCCTTCACGTCTTCCTCATCTTTTTTTTCCTTCTTCCTTATCTTCCTTTTCTTCTTCTTCTTCTTTTACTTCTTCTTTCTTCTTCCTCTTCCTCTTCTTCATCTACTACTTCATTTTCTACATCTCTTCTTCTTCCTCTTCTTCCTCTTTTCCTTCTTGTTCTTATTCTACTTCTTATTCTTCTTCTTCTTCTTCTTCCTCTTCTTCTTCTTCTTCTTCTTCTTACTCTTCTCCTTCTTATTCTTCTTCCTCTTGTTTTTCTTCATCTTCTTCTTCTCCCTCCTCTTCTTCCTTTTCTCCTTATTCTTCTTCTTCTCCTTTTTCTTCTTCTTGTCCCTCTACATCCGTATTTTCTTCTTCTTTTTAATCTTCCTCTTCTTCTTTATCTTCTTCTTCTTTTTCTTCTTCCTCGTCGTCTTCTTCTTCTTCATCATCATCATCTTCTTCTTCTTCTTCTCCTCCTTGTTCTTGTTTTCCCTCTTCTTCCTCCTCTTCTTCTTCTTCTCCTTCTTCATAATTCTGAATCCATATTCCTTAATCCCTACAACTAAATCCCTCTCTCCCTTATCTCTTATCCCTAAATTTATAATCTCTATTCACTAATCCCTAAGCTTTATTTCTTAATCCCTAATCACTAATCTCTAATCCATAGTTAATCTATAATCTTTAATCTTTAATCCCTAATCACTAATCCATAATCTCTAATCATTAAACTTTAATCATTAATACCTAATCTCAAATCCTTAATCCATAATCCATAATCTCAAATCCCTAATCTCTAATCAATAATCCCTAATCTATAATCCATAATCCTTAATACTTGTTCCTCTTCTTCCTCATCTTCCACTTCCTCTTCTTCTTATTCTTCTTCTTCTTCTTCTTCTTCCTCCTCATCTTATTTTAATTCTACTTCTTCTTCCTCATTTCCTCTTCTTCTTCCTCTTCTTCTTCTTCTTCTTCTTCTTCTTCTTCTTGTTCTTCTTGTTCTTCTTCTTCTTCTACTACATCTTCTTCTTCTTCTTCTTCTTCTACTAGTTCTTCTTCCTCTTCTTCGTTCTTTCTTTTACTCTTCTCTTTTTCTATTTCTTATACTTTTTTTATTCTTCTCCTTCCTCTACTTATTCCTCTTCTTCATTATCATCATCATCATCATCATCTTCTTCTAGTATTAATACTACTTCTATTTCTTCTTCTTCTTTTTCTTCTTCTTCTTCTTCTGCACCTTCATCTTCTCCTTCTTCTTCTCCTTGTCTTTCTCCTTCTCTTTCTCCTTCTCTTTCTAATTCTCCATCACCTTCTCCATCTCCTTCTCCTTCTCCATCTCCTTCTTGTTTATCTTCTAGTTCTCCTCCTCCTTCTCTATATCCTTCGGCTTCACGTTCTTCTTCTTCTTCTTCTCCTCATTCTTCTTACTTGTTTCTTCTTTCTTGTTTCTTGTTTCTTCTTTCTTCGTCCTTCTTTCTTCCTATTTCTTCGTTTCATCTTCCTTCTTCCTTCTTCTTTCTTTCTTCTTTCTTCTTTATTCTTCCCTTTCTTCTTCCTTTTCTTTTTCTTCATCTTTTTCCTAATTCTTCTTCCTCTTTTTCTTCTTCTTCCTTCTAACTTCTTCCTTCTTCTTTGTTCCTTCTTCCTTTTTCCTTCTCCATGTTCCCTAATCCCTAATTCTTAATCCTTAATCCTTAATCCTTAATCCATCCTTAATTCCTAATCCTTAATCTTTAATCCCTAATCTCTATTTCTTAATCTCTAATCTCTAATCCCTAACACCTAATTCCTAATCCTTAATGCCTAATCTATAATCTATACTATTTAACCTCTAATCTTTAAACCTTAATCTATAATACATAATTATTAATCCTTAATCCTTAATATATAATTCTTATTCCCTGATCTCTAATCCCAAATCTTAATCCTGATTTGTAATCTCTAATATTTAATCTTGAATCTCAAATCTATGGTCACTAATCTCTAATCTCTAATTCTTATTTTTAAATCTATAATCACTAATATTTAATAAATAATCCCTTAGTGATTAATCCATAATCCCTAATCATTAATCCCTTCATCTCTAATCTTTAGCCCCTAATCTTTAATACTTAATCCCTAATTCTTATTACTTATTCCCTAATGCATGCTTATTAATCCATAATCTTTAATTTCTAAACCCTTATCACTAATTAGTAATCCATAATCCCTAATGACTAACACCTAATCCCCCCCTCCATGAACCCTAATTGCTAATCCCTAACACCTCTCTAATCTCCAATCCCTACCTCCCTAATCTATAATATGTATTTCGTAATCCCAAATCACTCCCTCAATCCATAATCCTTAATCCCTAACCCCTAATCCCTAATAAATCTCTTCATCCTCTTCTTCTTCTTCTTCTTTATCTTCTTCTTCTTCCTCTTCTTCAACTTCTTCTTCCTCTTCCTCTTTATCTTCCTTTTTTTCCTCCTCTTGTTCTTCTTCCTCTTCTTCCTCTTCTTCTTCTTTGTACTCTTCTTCTTCTTCTTCTTTTTCCTTTACTCTTCTACTTCTTCTTCTTCTTCTTCTTCTACTTCTTCCTCTTTTTTTTCCACCACTTCTTCTTCTTCTTCTTCTTTTCGTGTTCTTCTTCTTCCTCTTCTTCTTCCTCTTATTCTTCTTCTTCTTCTTATTCTTCTTCTTTGTCTTCTTCTATTTCTTCTTCTTTGTCTTCTTCTATTTCTTCTTCTTCTTCTTCTCCTTTTCTTTCTTCTTCTCTTTTTCCTTCTCCTTGTCTTTTTAATTCTCCTTCTCCTTATACTTCTCCTTCTCTGTCTTCTACTCCTCATTCTCTATCTCTTTCTCCTTCCCAATCTCCTTCATCTTCCTCTTCTCCTATTCTTTCTCCTTCTCCTTCACCTTCTCCTCCTTCTCCATCTCGTCTTCCTTCTCCTTTTGCTTCTCCAACATCTTCTTCTTCTTCTTCTTCTTCATCTTCTTCTTCTTATTATTATTCTTCTTCCTTCATTCCTTCTTCTTTCTACTTTCTTCTTCCTTCTTTTTACTTTATTCTTTCTTTTTTCTTCCTCTTTCCTCCTTCCTCCTACCATCTTCCTTCTTCATTCTTCCTTCTTCCTACTTCTTTATTCTTTCTCTTCGTCTTCCGCTTCTTCTTTTTCTTCTTCTTCTTCTTCTTCTTCTTCTTTGTCTTCATCATCATCATCTTCTTCCTCCTCTTCCTCTTCTTCCGCTTCTTCTTCTTCTTTTACTTCTTTTACTTCTTTTTTCTTGTTGTTTTTCTTCGTCGTCTTCTTCTTCCTCTTCTTCATCTTCTTTCTCTATTTCTTCTTTCTCATCATCATCATCATCATCATCTTCTTCTTCTTCTATTTCTTCTTCTTCTACTTCTTATCTTTCTCCTTCACCATCTCCTTCACCTCCCTCTTCTCCTTCTCCTTCTCCTTCACCATCTTATCCTCCTTATCTTCATCCTCCTCTTTTCTTTCTTCTTCTTCTTCTTCTCTTCTTCTTGTTCTTCTTCTTCTTCCTTCTTTCTTCTTCCTTCTTTATACTTTCTACTTTCTTCTTTCGTCTTCCTTCTTCCTTCCTTCTTCCTTCTTCCTTCTTCATTCTTCCTTCCTCTTTCTTTATTCTTTCTCTTCTTCTTCCTCTTCTTCTTCTTCGTTATCGTCTTCATTGTCTTCTTCTTCTCCCTCTTCTTCATTTACTTCTTTAACCTAGTCTTCATCTTCTTCTTCTTCTCCTTCTTTTCTTGTTCTTCTTCTTCCTCTTGTTCTTCTTCATAACACTCATCACCATCATCATCTTCTTCCTCTTCTTCTTCTTCTTCATCTAGTTCTTCTTCTCCTTCTTCTTCTTCATCTTCTTCTTCTTCTTTTTCTTCTTCTTCTACTTCTTCTTCTCCTTCTCCTCCTTTTCCTTGCCCTTCTTCTTCTCCTTTTCCTTCTCTATCTCCTACTCCTTCCCCTTCTCCTTCTCCTTCTCCTTCTCCATCTCTTTCACCTTCCACTTCTCCTTCTCCTTCTCCTTCTCCTTCTCCTTCTCCTTCGCCTTCACCCTCTCCTCCACATTCTCCTCGTCCTCCATCTCCTTATCCTTCTCCTTTTTCCTCTTCTTCTTCTTCTTCGACCTTCTTTCTTCCTTCTTCTCTCTACTTTCTTCTTTGTTCTTTGTTCTTCCTTCTTCCTTCGTGCTTCTTCCTTCCTTATTCCTTCTTCCTTCTTTATTTTTGATTCTTCTTTATTCTTTCTCTTCTTCTTCCCCTTCTTCTTCTCATTCTTCTTTTCCCTCTTCTTCTTCCTCCTCTTCTTCTTCTTGTTTCTTCAATATTCTTTCTTCCTTCATCTCCTTCTTCTATCTTTCTTCTTTCTTTTTCCTTCCCCTTAAGCCTTAATCCTTAATCTTCAATTTCTAAACTTTAATTCCTAATAAGGAATCCCTAATCTATAATTAATAGTTCCAAATCTTTAGTCCCTAATATGTAATACTTAATCACTAATCCTAAAGCCCTAATACCTTTTCTAATCCTAATCTTAATCCCTTAGTCGATAATCCTAAATCTCTTATCCCTAATCTCTGATTTTTAATTCGTAATTCTTAATTCCTTACACCTAATCTGAAATCCTTACATCTTTAATCTTTAATCCCTAATCCTTAACCCCTAATCCCTAATCACTAATCCATCTCTTTTTCCTCTTCTTCTTCTTCTTCTTCCTCTACTTCTTCCCCCTCATCTTTTTCATCTTCTTCCTCTTCTTCTTCTTCTTCCTCATCTTCTTCTTTTTCTTCATTCTCTTCTTCCTCATCTTCCTCTTCTTCTTCTTGCTCTTCCCCTTCTTCCTTTTCTTCTTCTTTTTCTTCTTCTTCTTCTTCTACATCTTCTTCTTCTTCTTCTACATCTTCTTCTTCATCAACTTTTTCTTCTGCTTCTTCTTCTTCTTATTTTTCTTCTATTGTTTCTTCTTCTTCTTTATCATCATCTTCTTTTTCTTTTTCTTCTTCTTATTCTTCTTCTTCTACTTCCTCTTCTTCCTCTTCCCTTTCTTCTTTTTTTTTCTCCTTTTTCTTCTTTTCTTATTCCTCTTCATGCTCTTCTTCTTCCTCCACATCTTCTTATCATTATCATTATTATTATTCTTCTTCCACTACTTCTTCCACTATTTCTTCTTCTTCTTTCTCAACTTCTTCTTCTTCTCCTTCTCCATCTTCTTCTCCTTCTCCTTCTCCTCCTTTTTTTCTTCTCTATCTCCTCCTTTTCTTTCCCCTTCTCCTTCTCTCACTCCTCCTTGTCCTCTTTCTCCTTCTCCATCTTTTTCTTCTTCTACTACTTTCTTCTTTCTTCTTTCTTCTTTGTACTTACTTTTTTCTTCTTTTCATCCTTCCAGCTTCTTCCTTCCTCTTTTTTTCTACCTTTTTCTTTCTTCCTGCTTCTTTCTTTATTGTTCTGCCTTCTTTACTCTTCCACTTCTTCTTCCTCTTCTTCTTCTTCTCCTTCCTATTCTCCTTCTCCTTGTTCTCACACTTCTTCTTCCACTTCTTTTTCTTCTTCTTCTTCTTATTGTTATTATTATTCTTATTATTCTTATTCATCTTATTCTTCCTATTCTTCTACTCCCTCTTTTTCTTCTTCTTCATCTTCTTCCTCATCTTCTTCTTGTTGTTCTTCTTCTTTTCCTTCTTCCTCCTCTTCTTCGTTTATTTCTTCTTCTTCTTCCTCATCCTCTTCTTGTTCTTCTTCTTATTCTTCTTCCTCTTTTTCTTCTTGTTCTTCCTTATCTTCTTTTTCACTTCTTCCTCTTCTTCCTAGTCTTTCTCATCTTCTTCTTCTTCTTCTTCCTCCTCCCCTTCATGTACTTCTTTGTCTTCTTCTTCTTCTTCTTCTTCTTCTTCTTCTTCTTCGTCTTCTCCCTCTTCTTCTTCTTCCTATTCTACTTCCTCATCAACTTCTTCCACTTCTTCTAGTTCTTCGTTGTCTTCTTGTTCTTATTTTTCTTCTTCTTCTTCTTCTTCTTCTTTCCCTTTTTCTTCATCCTCTTCTTCTTCTACTTCTTCTTCTTCTTCTTCTTCCTTCTCTTCTACTTCTGCTTCTTCTTCTTCTTCATGTTCTTCTTCTTCCTCCTCCTCCTCTCCCTTCTCTTCATCTTTTCTTCTTCTTCTAATTCTTCTTCTTCTTTCTCCTCTTTCTCTTCCCCCTCTTCTTCTTCTTCTCCTTCCTCTTCTTCAACTTCCTATTCTTTTTCTTCTCCATGCTCTTCTTTTACAAC
Source organism: Vanilla planifolia (assembly GCA_023846275.1). Classification (NCBI taxonomy): domain Eukaryota; kingdom Viridiplantae; phylum Streptophyta; class Magnoliopsida; order Asparagales; family Orchidaceae; genus Vanilla; species Vanilla planifolia. The sequence goes on from JAIUJO010000338.1 coordinate 25,629, forward strand.
TTCCACTTCTTCTTCCCCTTCTTTTTCTTCTTCTTCTTCTTCTTCTTTGACCTCTTCTTCTTCTTCTTCTTCTTTGACCTCTTCTTCTTCTTCTTCTTCTTATTTTATTCTTCTTCTAAATGATCTTCTTCTTCTTCTTCTTCCTCTTCTTTTTATTCCTCTTCTTCTGCTCCTTCCTCTTCTTCAACTTCCTCTTCTTCTTCTTCCACTTCTTCTGCCACTTCTCCTTCTTCTTCTACTTCTTCCTTCTCTTCTTCTTCTTCTTTCTCCTCCACTTCTTCATCTTCTTCTTCCACTTCTTCTTCTTCTTCTTCTTCCTCTTCTTCTTCATCTTCTTCTTCTTCCTCTTCTTTGCCTTCTGATTATTCTACTTCTTATTCTTCTTCTTCTTCTTCTACTACTACAACTTTTTTTTCATTCTCCTTCATCCTCTTCTTCTTCTTCTTCTTTTTCCACATCTTTTTCTTCTTCTTCCCCTTTATTATCTTCTTCTTCTTCTTCTTCTTTGTCTAATCCCACTTCTTCTTTTTTTCTTCTTGATCTTCTTTTTTGACTTCTTCTTCTTCTTCCTCTTCTTCTTCTTCTTCTGTATCTTCTTCCTCTTCTACTTCTCCTTCTTCTTTTTCCTCCTCATCTTCTTTTTTTTCTCTACTTCTTATTCTTCTCCATCCTTCTCTTAATCTTCTTCTCCCTCTTCTTCTTCTTCTCTTTCCACTTCATTTTCTTCAACTTCTTCTTTTTCATCTTCTTGTTCTACTTCTTCTCCTACTCCTCTTCTTCTTCAAATTCTTCTTCTTCTTCTTCTTCTTTTTCCTCTTCCTCTTCTTCTCCTCATTGTTGTTCTTCTTCTTCTTCATCTTCTACCTCTTCTTCTTCCTCTTCTTCTTCTTGTTCTTCTTCTTCTTATTCTTATTCTTATTCTTTTTCTTCTTCTTCCTCCTTCTCCTCCTCTTCTTCTCATTCTTCTTTCTCTTCTTCCTTTTCTTCTTCCTCTTCTCCATCTTCTTCCTCTTATTCTTCTTCTTCTTCTTCCTCTTCTTGTTGTTTGTCTTCTTATGCCTCTTATTCTACTTCTTCTTCTTCTCCTTCTTCTACTTCTTCATCCTTTCTTCGTTTTCTTCTCCTTCTTTTTCTTCTCCATATTCTTCTTTTTCCTCTTCTCCTTATTTCCCTTCTTCAACTTCTTCTTCTACTTCTTATTCTTGTTCTTCTTTTTCTTCTTCTTCTTCTTCTTCTTCTTCTTCTCCTTCTTCTTCTTCTCCCTCTTTTTCTTCTTCTTGTTCTTCTTATTCCTCTTATTCTTCTACTAATTCTTCTTATTCTTCAAGTTCTTCTTCTTCCTCTTCTACGTAATCCCTAACCCCTAATCATTAATCCGTAATCAATTTCTTCTTCCTCTTTGTCTCCTTCTTCCTCTTATTCTTCTACTTCTTCTTCCTTTTCTTCCTCATCTTCCTTTGCTTCTTTTTGTTCTTCTTCTCCTTCTTCTTCTTCTTCTTCTTCTTCTTCTTCCTCTTTATCTTCTTCTTCTTCTTCTTCTTCATCTTCTCCTCCTCCTTCCTCTTCTTCTTCACCCCATTCTTCCACTTCTATTTCACCGTCTTCTTCATTTCTTGTTCTTCTTCTTCCTCTTCTTCTTCTTGCTCTTCTTCTTTTTCTTCTTTCACTACTTCTTCTTCTTCCTTTTCTTCTTCCATTATTTGTTCTTCTTCTGCTTTTCCTTGTTCTCCTTGTTCTTCTTCCTTTTCTTCTTCTACTTCTTCATCTTCTTCTCTGTCTTCTTTCCTCTTCTTCTTCAACCACTTCTCTTCTTCTTTTTGTTGTTATTCTTCTTCTTCTCCATCTTATTTTTCGACTTCTTCGACTTCGTCTTCTTCTTCTTCATCATCTTCTTCTTCATCTTCTTCCTCTTCTTTTTCATCTCCTTCTTCTTCTCCGTCTCCTTCGTAATCGTTAATTCTTGTTCCCTAATCTCTAATCAATAATTCCTTATCCATCCTTCCTAAATCCTTAATCCACCCTTAATCCATAATACTTCATCCTTAATCCTTAATCTCTAATCCCAAATCTCTAATCCCTAAACCCTATTTTCTATAACCTAATCTCTAATCTTTAACCCCTTATCTATAATCCAAAATCACTAATCCTAATCCAAAATCCATAATCTCTTGTATTTAATCCTTAATCCTTAATCTTTAGTCCCTTATTCTTAATCTTAATTATAACCACTTAATCTCTTGTCCCTAATCCTTAATCTTTAATTCTTAATCCAAAATCTTGAATCCTTAATTCCTATTACCTAATTTGTAATCTCTAATCCTAAACACTTAACCTACAATTTTAGTAATTAATCTCTTAATCCCTAATTAATAATCCCTAATCCCTATTACCTATTCCTTAATCACTACTCTTTAATTCCTTACCCTTCATCTCTAAACCCTAATCCTTAATTGCTAATCCATATTCTTTAATCTCTAATCCTTAATCCCTACTCCCTAATCCTCAATCCCTAACACCTAAGCCCTAATCCTAACCTATAATCTCTAATCCCTAATCCATCTTTTCTTCCCCTTCTTCTTCTTCTTCATCCTCTGCATATTCTACTTCTTTTTCTTCTTCTTCTTACTCACCATCCTTTCTTTTTTCTTCTTCTTCTCCCTCAACTTCCCATTCTTCATCTTGTTCTTCTTCTTCTTCCTCCACTTCTTCTACTTCTTCTTGATCTTCCTCTTCTTCTTCTTCTTCATCATCATCATCATCTTCTTCTTCTTTCTCTTCAACTTCTTCTTCTACTTATTCCTCTACTTATTATTCTTCGTCTCCTTCTTCTTCTTCTTTCGCGTCTTCTTCTCTTGTTATTTGTTCTTCTTCCTCCTCTTGTTCATTTACTTCTTCTTCTTCCTATTATTATTCTTCTTCTTCTTCTCCTTAAACCCTAACCCCTAATCGCTTATCCCAAATGCAACTTTTCTTCCACTTCGTCTTCTTCTTCTTCTTCCTCTTGTTCTTGCTCTTCCTCTTCCTCTTGTTTGTCATCTTCCTCTTCTTCTTTTTGTTGTTCTTCTTCTTCTTTCTCTCCTTCTTCTACTTCTTCTTCATCTTCCCCTTCTTCTTCTTCTTCTTGTTCTTCTTTTCTTCTTCTTCTTCTTCTTCTTCTTCTTCTTCTTTTTCTTCTTCTTCTTCATTTTATTCTTCTTCTTCTTATTATTATTATTCTCCTTCTACTTTTTCCTCATCCTTTTCTTCTAATTCTTTTTCTCCTTCCTGTTCTTTTCTTATTCTTCTTCTTCCCCTTGTTCTTCTTCTTCTTCTTCTTTTTCTTCCTCTTCTTTTTCCTCTTCTCCTTCTTTCTCTTCTTGTACTTCTTTTACTACTACTTCTTTTTCTTCTTCTTCTTCTCCTTCTTCTTCTCTTCTTCTTCTTCTTCTTCTTCTTCTTCTACTACTACTTTTTCATTTTATTTGTCTTCAACTTTTCTTCATCATCTTCTTCTTCTTCTTCTACTACTTCTTCTACTTGCTCAACTTCTTCTTCTTCTTCTCCTTAATCCTAAACCCATAATCATAAATCCCTAGTCCATCTCTTATTCCTCTTTGTCTTCTTCTTCTTCCTCTTGTTTTTGTTCTTCTTCTTCTTCCTCATCTTCCTCTTCCTCTTTTTGTTTTTCTTATTTCTTCTTCTTCCTCCTCTTCTTCTTCTTCATCTTCTTCTTCCTCCTCTTCCTCCTCTTCTTCTTTTTCTTCTTCTTCTTCTTCTTCTTCTTTTCTTCTTCTTCTTCTTCTTTTAACTCTTCAATTTCTTCTTCTTCTTCTTATTCTTCTTCTTCTACTTCTTCTCCTTTTTCTTCTTCTTCATCCCTTTCTTCTACTTCTAATTCTCTTTCTTCTTGTTTTCTTGTTCTTCTTCTCCCTCTTTTTCTTTTTCTTCTTCTTCTTCTTCTTCTTCTTCTTTTTCTTCTTCCACCATTTCTCCTTCCTCTTCTTCCGATTCTTCTTCTTCTACTTCTTCTTAATCATCTATTTCTTCTTCTTCTTTTTCTTCTTCTACTTCTTCTTCTCCTCCTCCTTTTCTCCTTCTACTTCTCCTTCTTCGTGTATTTCTCCTTCTCCTTCCCCTCCTTCTCCATGTCCTCCTTCTCACTCTCATTCTTCTTCTTTTTCTTCTACTTCTTCTTCATCTTCTTCGTCTCTTTTTCCTCTTCTTCTTTGACCTCTTCACTTCTTCTTTTTGTTCTTCTTGTTCTTCTTCCTCTTCCTCTTCTTTCTCTACTTCTATTTTTTCCACTTCTTTTTCCTCTTGTTCTTCTCCTTCTTTCTCCTTTTCTTCTTCTACTTCGGCTTCTCCTTCTCCTTCATCTTCTTTACCTACTTCTTCTTCTTCTTCTTCTTCTCCTTCATCCTCTTTTCTTTTTTCTTCTTTTTCTTCTTCATCTATTTCTTCTTCTTATTCTTATTCTTCTTGTTCCTTTCCTTCTTCTTCTTCTTCTTTTTCTTCTTTTTCCTCTTCTTCTTCCTCCTTTTCTTCTTCTCCTTCCTTTTATTCTTCTTCTTCTCCTCCTTCTCCTTCTTCTTCTTCATTTTCTTCTTCGACTTCTTCCACTTTTTCTTCGTCTTCTTCTTCTTCTTCTTCTCTTCTTCTCGTTGTGCTTCGTAATTCTTAATCCTTATTCCCAAATTCCTAATCTATAATGCCTAATCTATCTCTCTCTAATATCTATTTCCTAATCTCTAAACCTTAATTCATAATCCATCCTTAATCCATAATTTTGAATCCTTAATCCTTAATCTCTAATCCATAATCTCTAATCCTTAAACCCTAATCCCTAATACATAATCCTTAATCCTTAAATATCTTATCTATAATCAATAATCCCTAATCCTTAATCCTTAATTCCTAATCTCTAATCCTTAATCCTTAATCGTTATTCTATAACCTTTAATACTTAATCCTAATTATAATTGCTTAATCTCTAGTCCCTAATCCATAATCTCTAATTCGTAATCCTGAATCCCAAATCCTTAATCACTAATCTCTAATCCTTAATCCTTTATCTCAATTACCTAATTTGTAATACTTAATCACTAATCTCTAATTCCTCTTAGTCCTCTTCTTCCTCTTCTTCCGCTTCTTCTTCTTCTTCTTCTTCTTTTACTTCTTCTTTCTCTTCTTGTTCTTCCCCTTCTTCTTGTAGTTTTTCGCCTTATACTTTTCTTGTTCTTTTCTTCCTCTTCTTCTTCCTCTGCTCCTCCTTCTTCTTCTCCTCCTTCTTTTATTTCTTTTTCTTCTCTTTTGTCTTCTTCTTCTTCTTCTTCTTCTCCTTCTCCTTGTTCTTCTCTTTCTCCTTCTCTTTGTCTTTCTCCTTCTCCTGCTTCTTTTGCCTCTCCTTCTACTTCTCCATTATTCTTAATCCTTATTCAAAATCATAATGCCTTAATCTCTAATCCCTACTCCCAAATCTCTAATGCCTAATCCTAATTCGCAAATCCTTAATCACAAGTCTCTAATCCATAATCTCTAAACCCTAATCCCTAATCCCTTTTGCCTAATCCGTAACCCCTAATCTTAAATCCTTAATCTTTAATAATTAATCTTTAATCCTTAATCCATCATCCCTAACCATTAATCCCTTCATCCCTAATCCATAATCTTTAGTCCCAAATCTATTATCCTTAATCCCTCATCCCTATCACTTATTCCTAAATCCTTACTCCTTAATTTGTATTCCTTATACCCTAATTTCTAATTGCTAATCCATAATCCCTAATGCATAACCTCTAATGCCTAATACCTAATCCCTTCCTCCCTAATCCCTAATCACTAGTCCCTAATATCTACTCTTAAATCACCAATCCCTCCCTCTCTCATCCATAATCTATATTCCCAAATCCCTAATCCTTAATCTGAAATCTGTAGTCCCTAATTCTTATTATAATTACTGATTTTCTAATAAATAATCATTAATCCCTAACCTATAATCCTGAATCGCGAATCCCAAATCACTAATCAAAAATAATAAATCCCTAATCTATAATCCTCATTCCTAAATCTTTAATCTACAATCCATAGTAATTAATCCCTTAATCCTAAGTACTTGATCTACAATCCTTAATCATTAATCACTTCATCTTTAATCCCAAATTCTTAATCCCTATTACTTATTCCTTAATTCTTATTATATAATTGCTAATCCATAATCCCTAATCCATGATCTCTAAACCCTAATACTTAATCCTTAATCCTGAATACCTAATACATAATCCCTTATTCCTTAACACTAATCCTTAATCCTTAGCCCCTAATCCCTAATCCCTAATCCTTAATCCCTAATCCCTAATCCTTAATCCCTAATCCCTAATCCATCTCTTCTTCTTCTCTTTCTTCTTTTTCTTCCTCTTCTTCTTCCTCATCTTCTTCTTGTTCGTCTTCTTCTTCTTCTTCCTCATCCTCTTCTCCTTTTTCCTCCTCTTCTTTATCATCTTCCTCTTCTTCTTCTCCATCTTCCCCTTCTTCTATTTCTTCTTCTTCTTCTTCTTTTGCCTCTTCTTCTTCTTCTTCTTCTTATTTATTCTTCTTCCTCTTCCTCTTCTTTCTCTTCTCCTTCTTCTTCTTCTTCTACTTCATCTTCTTCTTCCTCCATTTCTTCATCTTCCTCTTCTTCTTCTTTTTCTCCATATTCTTTTCTTGTTTTTCTTCTTTCTCTTTTTATTCTTCTTCATCATCTTCTTCTATTTCTTTTTCTTTTTCTTCTTCTTCTTCTCCTTATCTTCTACTTATCTTTCTTTTTTTCCTTCTTTTTTCCTTCTCCTTCTCCTTCTCCATCTCTTTCTCCTTATACTTTTTCTTCTCCTCCTCCTTCTCCATGTCCTCCTCCTTTTCCTTCTCCTTCTCCTTCTTCTTCTTCTTCTTCTTCTTTCTCTTCTTCTTTCTTCTTTCTTCCTTCTTTCTCTTCTACCTCTACTTCTTTTGTTTCCTCTTCTTCTTCCTTTTCTTCTTTTTCTTCTTCATCCTCTTCCGCTTCTTCTTCTTTCTTATCTTTTTCTTTTGCTTCTTCCTCTTCTTCCTCATCTTCCTCTTCATCTTCTTCTTCTTCTTCTTCTTCTTCTACATCATCTACTTCTTCTTCCTCCATTTCTTCTTCTTCCTCTTCTTCTTCTTCTTTTTCTCCATATTCTTTTCTTGTTCATCTTCTTTCTCTAATTCTTCTTCTTCTTCATCTTCTTCTATTTCTTTTTCCTTTTCCTCTTATTCTTCTTGTTCTTCTTCTCCTTGTCCTTCTTCTTCTCCCTGTCCTTCTTCTTCTCCTTATCTTTCTTTTTTTTTCCTTCTTTTTTCCTTCTCCTTCTCCTTCTCCATCACTTTCTCCTTCTTCTTCTCCTTCTCCTCCTCCTCCATGTCCTCTTCCTTCTCCTTCACCTTCTCCTTCTTCTTCTTCTTCTTCTTCTTTCTCTTCTTCTTTCTTCTTTCTTCCTTCTTCTTTCAATTCTACCTCTACTTCTTCTATTTCCTCTTTTTCTTCCTTTTCTCCTTCTTCTTCTTCATCCTCTTCTTTTTCTTCTTCTTCCTTTTCTTTGTCTTCTGCTTCTTCCTCTTCTTCCTCATCTTCCTCTTCTTCTTCTTCTTCCACCTCTTCTTCTTCTTCTTCTTCTTCTTCTTCTTCTTCTTCCACTTCTTCTTTTTCTTCTTCTTGTTCTTCTTGTTCTTCTATGTCTCCTCTTCTTCCTCTTCTTATTCTACTTTTTCTTCTTCTTCTTCCTCTTCTTCTTCCTCTACTTGTTCTTCTTCTTCATCTTCTTATTCTTCTTCTTCTTCTTCCTCTTCCTCTTCTTCTTCATCATCCTCTTCTATTTCTTCTCTTCTTCTTCTTTTTCTTCTTCTTCTTCTCCTTGTTCTCCTTCTTCTTCTTTTTCTCCTTCTTGTTCTTTTTTTTATTCTTCTTCTTTTTTCTCTTCTTCTTCTTCTTCCTCCTCCTCCTCTTCTTCTTCTTCTTCTTCTTCTTCTTCTTCCTCCTCCTCTTCTTCATCTTTTTCTTTCTCTCTTCTTGTTCTTAGTCTTTTCTCCTTCATCTTCCTCTTCTTCACCATCTTCTTCTTCCTCCTTTTCTTCTTCTCCTCCTCCTTCTTCTTCTTCTTCTTCCACTTCTTCTTTTTCTTCTTCTTCTTCTTCCCCTTCTTCTTCTTCTATGTCTCTTCTTCTTCATCTTCTTCCTTTTTCCTCTTCTTCTTCTTCTTCTTCCTTTTCTTCTGTATGTTCTTCTTCTTCTTCTTTTTCTTCCACTTCTTCTTCCTCTTCTTCTTCCTCTACTACTTCTTCTTCTTTTTCTTCTTCTTCTTCTTCTCTTTCTTCTTCTTCTTATCCTTCTTTTTCTTCTTCTTCTTCTTCCTATTCTACTTCTTCTTCTTCACCTTCTTCTTCTTCTTCTCCTTCTTCTTCTTCTTCTTCTTCTTTTACTTCATTTATTTCTTCTTCTTCTTTTTTCTCTTCCTTCTTGTTTTTCTTCCACTCTTCTTCTTGTTCTTCTTCTTTTCTTCTTCATCTTTCTTCTCTTCTTCTTCCTCTTCTTCTTCTTCTTTTCCTCCTTATCTTCTTGTTCTTCTTATTCTTCTTCTTCAACTTCTTCACCTTTTTCTTCTTCTACTTCTTCTTCTTACTCTTCTCATACTAATTCTTCTTCATCTTCTTCCCCTTCTCTTTTTTCCTCTTCTTCTTCTTCCTCCATTTCTTCTTTTTCTTCTTCTTCTTCTTCTTCTTCTTCTTTTTCTTCTCCTTCTTCTTCCCCGTCTTCTTCATCTACCTCTTCTTCTTATACTTCTTCCTCTTATTCTTTTTCTTCTTCTTCTTCATCATCATCATCTTCTTCTTCTTCTCCTTGTTCTTCTTCTTCTTCTTCATCCTCGTCTTCTTCTTCTTCTCCTTCTTCTTTGTAATCCTTAATGCTTATCCTCTTATCCCTAGTCATTACTCTGGCCCTCCCTTGTCTCTTATCTCTAAATTTGTAATCCCTAATTAGTAATCCCTTATCTCTTTTTCTTAATCCCTAATCCATCCTTAATCCATAATCCCTAATCCTTGATCCTAAATCTTTAATCTCAAATCTCTTAATTCTAATATCTAATCCCTAAGCCATAACCCCTAATGCCTAATCCCTAATCTATGATCCATAATCCTAAATCCTTAATTTCTAATCCTTAATCCATAATCCTTAAACTTAAATCCTTAATACTTTATCCCAAATCTCTGATCTATAATCCTAAATCCTAAATCCCTAATCACTAATCTCTTGTCCTTTATCCCTAATCTCTCTTTCCTAATCCATAATTCATAATCCTAAATCTCTAATCTCTAATCCTTAGTATATAATCTCTTAACTCTTCATCTTTAATCCTAATCCTTAATCATTAATTCCCTCATCCCTAATCATTAACACCAATCCCTAGTTCTTGATCTTTTATCTTTATTATTTATACCTTAATCCATATTCTTTAATCCCTAAAACCGAATCCCATATCCCTCCTTCCTTAATACCTAATCCCTAATCCTTAATTCCTAATCCTTAATCTATAATCCATCGAATCTTTCTCTTCCTCTTCTCCTTCTTCTTCTTCTTCTTTGTCCTTTTCTCCGCCTTCTTCTTCGTCATCTTTCTCTTCTTCTTCTTCTTCTACTTCCTCTGCTACTTCTTCTTCTTCTTCTTAATCATCATCTTCCTCTTCTTCTTGTTCTTCTTCTTTACTTCTTCTTCTGCACCCTCTTCTTGTCCTCCTTCTTTTTTCGTAATTCTTCTTTCTCTTCTACTTCTTCCTCATCTTCTTCATCTTACTCTTCTTCTTCTTCATCTTCCTTTTACTCTTTGTCTTCCTTTTCTTCTTTTTTTTTTTCTTCTTCTTCTTCTTCTTCTTCTTCTATTTCTTCTTCTTCTTTTTCTTCTTCTTCTTCATCTTCTTCTTCTTCTTCAGCTCTTTCTTCTTCTCTTTCTCCATCTCCTTGCCTTTCTTATTCTCCTTCTCCTTCTTCTTCCCCTTCTCCTTCTCCTTCTCCTTCTCCTTCTCCTTCTTCTTCTCCATCTCCTTCTTCTTCTCCTTCTCCATCTCCTCCTCTACGTCCTCCTCCTTCTACTTCTCCTTCTTCTTCCTCTTCTTTCTCTTCTTCTTCTTTATGCTTTATACTTTCTTCTTCCTTCTTTCTTCTTCCTTCTTGCTTCTTCCTTCCACCTTCCTTCTTCCTTCTTCCTTCTTCTTTCTTCCTTCTTCTTTTTACCATACTCTTTTTATTTCCTTCTTTATTATTCTTCTTCTTCTTCTTATACTACTTTTTCCTCTTCTTCTTCCTACCCTTCTTCTTCTTCTATCTTCCTCCTTCCACTTCCTATTCCTCATCTTCTTTCATAATTTCAAATCCCTACTTCCAAACCCATAATGCTTAATCTCTAAACCCTAATCCCTAATTACTAAACCAAAATCTCTTCTCTATAATCCCTAATCCCTAAACTAATATGGCTAATACTTTATCCCTCCCTCCCTAATCCCTAATCCATAATCCCTAATACCTAATCTCAAATCCCCAGTCCCTCCCTCCTTATCCCATAATCTGTACTCCCTAATCGCCCATCTCTAATCCCTTACTCCTTAATCCCTAATCCTAACCCACACTTGATAATCCCTAAGCTGCAATCCATAATTGCTAACTCCCAAATCCCTAATCATTAATCCCTCTCTCCCTAATCTTTAATCTGTATTCCTCGGTACCTAATCCCTAATCCTTCATTCCTTAAACCCTAATCCGTAACCACTAATCCGTGATCCATCTCTTATTCCTCTTCTTCTTCTTCTTCTTTTCTTCCTCTTCTTCTTCTTGTTCTTCTTCATTATCTTCATCTTCTTCTTCTTCCTATTCTTCCTCATCTTCCTCTTCTTCCTCTTCTTCTTCTTCTTCTTCTTCTTCTTCTTAATCTTCTTCATCTATTCTTCCACTTCTTCATTTCCTTCATTTTTTCTTCTTCTTCTTCTTCTTCTTCTTTTTCTTCCTCTTCTTGTACTATGTCTCTACTTCTTCCTCTTCTTCTTTTTCCACTTCTTCTTCTTTTTCTTCTTCTTCATCTTCTTCTAATTCTTCTTCTCCTTCTTCCTCTTCTTCTTCCTCAACTTGTTCTTCTTCTTCTTTTTTTTTCTTCCTCTTCTTCTCCCCTTTCTATTTCTTCCTCCTTTTCAATCTTCATCTTCTCTATTTCTTCTTCTTCCTCTTCAACTTTTTCTTTTTCTTCTTCATTTTGTTTTCTTCCTCTCTTCTTCCTCTTCTTCTTCTTTTTCTTCTTTTTACCCATCATCTTCCTCTTCTTCTTCTTCTTCTTCAACTTCATGGCCTTCTTCTTCTTCTTCTTTTTCTTCTTCCTCTTACTCTTCTTCTAATTCTTCTTCCTCTTCATCTTCTTCTTCCACTTTTTCTTCTACTTCCTCTTCTTCTTCTTCTTTCTCTTCTTCTTCTTTTTCTTCTCCTTCTTCTTCTTACTCTTCTCCTTCTTATTCTTCTTCTTGTTCTTCTTCTCCTTTCTCTTGTTCCTCTTCTTCTTCATCTTTTTCTTCTTCACCCTTGTCATCTTCTTCTTTTTCATCTTCTTCTTCTTCTTCGTTATTTTCTTCTTCTACTTCTTCCTCTTCTTCTTTGTCTTCCCCTTCTTCTTTTTCTTCATGTTTTTTTCTTCTTCTTCTCCTTGTTCTTCTTCTTCCTCCTCTTCTTCTTCTCCTTCTTCTTTATAATTCTTAATCCCTATTCCCTAATTCGTACTCCTTAATCCCTATCTCCTTAATATCCTATCCTTAAGATTGTAATCCCTAATCCATGCCTCCCTAATCACTAATCTCTAATCTCTATTATTCCCTAATCACTAAATACTAACCCTTAAATACTAATCTTTCTTTAATCCATAATGCCTAATTCTTAATCCTTAATCTCTAAACCCTAAACCCTAATCACTAATACCTAATCCCTAATCCCTAATCTCTAATTTATAATCCACAATCTTGGAGCCCTAATATCTAATCCCTAACCCTAAAACTCTAATTGCTAATACCTGATCCCTAACCTCTAATCCCTAATCTATATTCAATACTCCTTAATCCATAATCTCTAATCCTTTATTGCTAATCCTTTATTCCTAATCCCTAATCCTTAATCCTATTTGGCCAATCTCTAATCTTAATCCTAATCACTTAATCCCTAATCTCTAATCTATAATCACGACTCTAAAATCAAAAATCACAAATCTCTTATCCTTAATCCCTAATCTCTATTCCTTAATCCATAATCCCAATTCTTAAAACCTTAATTACCAATCCTTAATAATTAATCCCTTAATCCTTAATCCCTAATCCCTAATCATTGATCCCTTCATCCTTATAACCTTAATCTGTAATCCCTAGCCTTTAATCCCTTATACATATTACTTATTTCTTAATCCTTTCTCCTTAATCCCTAATCCTTATTCCTAAAACTTTAATACTTAATCCCTAATTAGTAGTCTTTAATACCTAATTTTTAATCCCTAATTAATAATCCATAACACCTAATCTCATATCCTTAATCAGTAATCCCTAATCCTTTTCTTCTTCTTTTTCTTCTACTTCTTCCTTCTTCCACTTCTTCTTCCTCCTTTTCTTCCTTAATCCCTAATCCCTACTACCTAATCCATAATCCTTATCACTAAACCCAAATCCTTAGTTACTAATCCATAATCTCTAATCTTTAATCCCTAATTGGCAATCTATAATGGCTAATATCAAATCCTTAAATCCTTAATCCATAATCTGTAATTTTTAATACCTTATCTTTAATCTACAATCCCTCCCTCCTTAATCCATAATCCATATCCCTTAATCCCTAATCCTATTTTCGTAATCTTTCCCCCCTTTATTCCCTAATTCATAACCCCTAATTCCTAATCAATAATCCCTAAACCTAAATCCCTAATTGTTAACTCACAAACCCTAATTCCTATTCCTTAATCCCTCCATCATTAATCTTTAATTCATATTCTTTGATACCTAATCTCTAATCCCTTATTCCATAATCCCTAATCCCTAATTCATAATCCCCAACAGTTGATTTGTAATTTATTTCTTTTTCCACTTCTTGTTGCACTTCTTCTACTTCTTCTTATTCTTCTTCTTCTTCCTCTTCTTCTTCTTCCAGATCTACATCTTCTTCTTCTTCCTCTTCTTCCTCATCTACCTCTTCTTCTTCTTCTTCCTCTTCTTCTTCCTCTTCTTCTTCTTCTTCTTCAACATTATCTTTTTCTTCTTCTCTTCTTCTTGTTCTTCTTCTTGTTCTTCTTCTTTTCTTTTACACCTTTTCTTTTTTCATCTTCTTCTTCCTCTTCTTGTTTTTCCTCTTCATCTTCCTCTTCTTCTCCTTCTTCTTCAACTTTTCACCTTCTCCTTCATCTTCTTCATCTTCTTACTCTTCTCCTTCTCATTGTTCTTCTTCATCTTCTTCTTCTTCCTCCTCTTCTTCTTTTTCTTCTTCTTCTTCTTCCTCCTCCTTTTCTTCATCTTTTTCTTCTTCTTTTCTTCTTTTTCTTCCTCATTTTCTTCTTCTTCTTCTTCTTCTTCTTCTTCTTCCTCTTCTTCTTCTAGTTATTCTTCTTCCACTTCTTCTTTGTCATCATCATCATTATCTTCTTCTTCTTCTCCTCCTCGTTCTTCTTCTTCTTCTTCCTTCTCCTCTTCTTCTTCTTCTCCTTCATCTTTGTAATCCTTAATCCTTATTCCCTTATCCCTACTCTTTAATCCCACCCACCCTAGTCCCTTATCCCTAAATTTGTAATCCCTACTCACTAATCTCTTATCCTTATTCCTAAACACTAGTCCCTAATCATTAATCCATCTTTGATCCATAATCCTTTATCCTTAATCATTAATCTCTAATCCCTAATCTCTGATCCCTAATATGTGATCCCTAAACTATAATCAATAATACCTAATCCCTAATCCTTAATTGCTAATCAATAACCCATAATCCTGAATTCTTAATTTCTAATCCTTAATCCCTAATCTTTAATCCTTAATCCTTAAACCCTAATCCCTAATACCTAATCCCTAATCTTTAATACATAATCTTGAATCCTAAATCCATAATCACTAATCTCTAATCCTTTATCTTTAATTTTTTAATCTCTAATCTATAATTCCTAATCCTCAATCCCTAACTACTAATCTTATATCCCTCCCTCCTTAGTCCCTAATCCATATACCCTAACCCCTCATCCTTAATCCTTAATCCATCTCTTCTTCCTCTCCTTCTTCTTCTATTTCTCCTTCTTCTTCTTCTTCCTCCTCCTCCTCTTCTTCTTCTTCTTCCTCATCTTCCTTATCTAACTCTTCTTCTTCTTCTTCTCTTTCTTCTCATTCTTTTTCTTCTTCTTCTTCTTTATCTTCTTCTTCTTCTTCTTCTTCTTCTTCCTCTTCCTCATCTTCTTCCCCTTCTTTTACTTCTTCCTCCTCTTCTTCTCCTTCTTCTTTTTCCCCATTTTCTTCTTTTCATATAATTCTTCTTCCTCTTCTTCTTCCTCTTCTACCTCTTCCTCATCTTACTCTTGTTCTTCTTCTTCTTCTACTACTACTTCCTCAGATTCTTCTTCGTTTTCTTCTTCTTCTTCTATTTCTTCATCTTCTTCTTCTTCTTCTCTTTCTTCATCTTCTTCTCTTTCTTCATCTTCTTCTGCTACTTCTTCTCCTTCTCCTTCTCCTTATCTTTCTCTTTCTCTTTCTCCTTGTCCTTCACCTTCTCCTTCTACATCTCCATCTCCTTCTCCATCTCTTTGCACTCCTCCTTCTCTACATCCTCCTTCTTCTCCTCCTTTGTTTTTTCTTCTTCTTCTCCTTCTTTCTTCTATGTTGTTTCTTCTTTCTTTATTCTTCTTCCTTTTAACTTCTTTCTTCTTCCTTCCACCTTCCTTCTTTCCTCTCCACTCTTCTTTCTTTCTTCTCCCTTCTTCTTTCTTTCTTGTTCTTTCTTCTTTATTCTTTCTTATTTCTCTTTTATTCTTCCTCTCCTTATTCCTCTTCTTCTTCTTCTATAATGTTTTCCACTTGTTCTTCCTTCTTGCACTTCTTCTTTCTCATCTTCTTCCATAATCCCTAATGCCTACATCCCAATTCATAATCCTTAAGCCCTAAACTATAATGCCTAATACCTAATCCCTCCCTCCTTAATTCCCAATCTCTAATCCCAAATACCTAATCTCTAATCCCCAATCCCTCCCACCCTTACACTTAATCTATATTCCCTAATCCCAAATCTCTAATCCCTCAATAATTAATCTCTAATCTCTAATCCCTAATGCATAATCCTTAATCTCTAATTGCTAACTCCCAAATCCCTAATATCTCCCTCCCTAATCTTTAGTTTGCATTCCCAGATACATAAACCCTAATCTTTCATTTCATAATCCCTAATCCCTAATGCCTAACCACTAATCCCAAATCCTCTTCCTCTTCTACTTCTTCTTCCTCCTAATCTTCTTCTTCTTCTTCTTCTTCCTCTTCTAGGTTATGTTCATCTTCTACATCTTCCTCCTCTTCTTCTTAATCATCATCTTCTTGTTCTTCTTCTTCTTCTTTTCTTCTTCTAGCACTTCTACATCTCTACTTTTTCCTCTTCCTCTTTTTCCTCTCCTTTTTCTTCTTCTGCTTTTTCTTCTTTTTCTTGTCTCATTTTTGTTCTTCTTCTTCTTCAACATCTTCATCCTCTACTTGTTCTTCTTCTTCTTCTTCTTCTTCTTCTTCTCCTTCTTCTTTCGCTTCTATTTCTTCTTTTTCTTCTTCTTCTTCTTCTTCTTCTTCCTTTTCTTCTTCACCATCCTCTTCTTCTTCTTCTTCTTCTTCTTCTTTTTAATCTTCTTCTTCTTCTTCTTCTACTTCTTCCACTTCTTCTTCTTCTTTTACTTCTTCTTCTTCCTCCTCCTCTTCTTCTTCTTCTTTCTTCTTTTACTTCTTCCTCCTCTTTTCCCTCTTCTTCTTCTTCTTCTTCATCTTTTTCTTCTTTTTCTTCTTCTTCTTCTCCTTCTTCTTCCTCTTCTATTACTTCTCTTCCTTCTTCTTTTCTTCTTCTTCTCTTCCTTCTCCTTCTTCCCCTTCTTATTCTTCTTCTTCTATTTCTTATTCTTCTTCTTCCCCTTTGTCTTCTTCTTCTACTTCATCTTTCTCTTCCTCTCTTTTTCTTCTGCTTCTTCTTCTTCTTCTTCTTTCTCTCCCTTTTCTTCTTCTCTTTCTTCTTATTCTTCACCTTCTTCTTCTTCTTCCTCCTCTTACTGTTCTCTGTCCTATTCTTCTTCTTCTTCTTCTTCGTTTTCTTCTTCTTCTTCTTCTTCCCCTTTCACCTTGTCCTCTTCTTCTCTTTCTTCTTCCTCCTCTTCTTCTTCTTTTTCTTCTTCTTCTTCTTGTTCTTCTTACTATTCTCACTCTTCTCTTTCTTATTCTTCTTCTTCTTCTTCTTTTTCTTCTTCTCCCTCCTCTTCTTCTTTTTCTTTTTCTTCTTCTTCTTCCTCATTTTCTTCTTCTTCTTCTTCTTGCTCTTCTTCTTCGTCTTCGACTTCCTCCTCTTCTTTTACTTCTTCTTTTCCTTTTCTTTTTCTTCTTCTTCTTCTCCTTGTTTTTCTTCTTCCTCTTCTTCTATCTCCTCTTCTTCTTCTTCACCCTCTTCTTCATAATCCTTAATCCCTATTCCCTAATCCCTACTCCTTTACCCCTCCCTCCTTAATTTCTTATCTCTGAATTTGTAGTGCCTAATCCATTCCTCTCTAATCACTTATCCCTAATGTCAATTCTTTAATCCCCAAACCCTATTCCTTAATCGCTAATTTTTATCCATCCTTAATCCACAATCCCTAATCCTTAACAGCTAATATCTAATCTCTCATCCACTTCTACTTCATCCTCTTCCCTTTTTTCTTCTTTTTCTTCTTCTTTTATTTCTTCTTATTCTTATTCTTCTTGTTCCTTTCGTCCTTCTTCTTCTTCTTCTTCTTCTTCCTCTTCTTCTTCCTCTTGTTCTTCTTCTCCTTCCTTTTATTCTTCCTGTTCTTCTCCTTCTCCTTCTTCTTCTTCTTCTTCTTCTTCTTCATTTTCTTCTTCGTCTTCTTCTTCTACTTTTTCTTCGTCTTATTCTTCTTCATCTTCTTAGTCTTCTTCTTCTTCTCATTGTACTTCGTAATTCTTGATCCTTATTCCCTAATTCCTAGTCTATAATGCCTAATCCATCTCTCTCTAATATTAATTCCTTAATCTCTAACCCTAATCCATAATCCATCCTCAATCCATAATTCTTAATCCTTAATCTCTAATCCTTAAGCCCAAATCCCTAATACTTAATCCCTAATCCTTAAATGCCTTATATATAATCAATAATCCCTAATCCTTAATCCCTAATCCATAATCTCTAATCCTTAATCCTAGTTATAATTGCTTAATCTCTTACCCCTAATCTCTAATCTCTAATTCGTAATCCAGAATCCCAAATCCATAATCACTAATCTCTAATCCTTAATCCCTAATCATAATTACCAAACTTGTAATCCTTAATCACTAATCTCTAATTCCTCTTCTTCCTCTTCTTCTTCTTTTTCATCATCTTCCTCTTCTTCTTCTTCTACTTCTTTCACTTCTTGTTCTTCCCCTTCTTCTTCTGCTTCTTTTTTGCCTTCTTCTTTTCTTGTTCTTTTCTTCCTCTTCTTCTTCCTCTCCTCCTCCTCCTCCTCCTCCTCCTTCTTCTTCTTCTTCTTTTATTTCTTCTTTTTCTCCTTTGTCTTCTTCTTCTTCTTCTTCTTCTTCTTCTCCTTCGCCTTCTTCTTCTCTTTCTCCTCCTTGTCTTTCTCCTTCTCCTTCTTCTTTTGCTTCTCCTTTGACTTCTCTATTATTCTTAATCCTTATGCCTAATCATAATTTATTAATCTCTAATCCCTACTCCCTAATCTCTAATACCTAATCCTAGTTCCTAAATCCTTAATCACTAATCTCTAATCCATAATCTCTAAACCCTAATCCCTAATCCTTTTTGCCTAATCCATAATCCTTAATCTTAAATCCTTAATCTTTAATAATTAATCTTTAACCTTTAATCCTTAATCCCTCATCCCTAATTATTAATCCCTTCATCCCTTATCCCTCATCACTCTCTTATTCCCAAATCCCTACTCCTTAATTTGTAATCCTTAATCCTTATACCCTAATCCATAATTGCTAATCCATAATCCCTAATGCCTAATCTCTAATCCTAATACCTAATCCCTTCCTCCCTAATCCTTAATCCCTAGTACCTATTACCTACTCTTGAATCCCTAATCCTCCCTCCCTCATCCATAATCTATATTCCCAAATCCCTAATTCTTAATCTGAAATCTCATCCTTAATTCTAATTATAATTTCTTATTCTCTAATCCTTAATCTCTAACACCTAATCCTGAATCCCGAATCGCTAATCTACAATCATAAATCCCTAATCTATAATTCTCATTCCCAAACCTTTTAATCTACAATCCTAAATAATTAATCACTTAATCCTAAGTACTTAATCTGCAATTCTTAATCATTAATCACTTCATCCCATATCCATAATTCTTAATCCCTATTACTTATTCTTTAATCCTTATTCTGTAATTGCTAATCCATAATCCTTAATCTATGACCTCTAAACCCTAATCCCTAATCCTTAATCCTGAATACCTAATCCATAATCCCTCATTCCTTAACCTTAATCTTTAATGCCTAAACCCTAATCCCTAATCACTAATCCATCTCTTCTTCTTATCTTTCTTCTTTTTCTTCCTTTTCTTCTTCCTCTTCTTCGTCTTCTTCTTCTTCCTCATCTTGTTCTCCTTTTTCCTCCTCTTCATTATCATTTTCCTCTTCTTCTTCTCCATCTTACCCTTCTTTTATTTCTTCTTCCTCTTCTTCATTGACTTCTTCTTCCTCTTCTTCTTCTTCTTCTTCTTCATCTTCTTCTTTTTACTTCTTCTTCTTCCTCTTCTTCTTCTTCCTCTTCTTCTTCTTCTTCTTCATCTTCTTCTTCTTCTTCTACTTCTTCTTCCTCCTCTTCTTCTTCTTCCTCTTCTTCTTCGTCTTCTTTTTCTCCTTATTCTTTCCTTGTTCTTCTTCTTTCTCTTCTTCTATTTATTTTTCTTTTTCCTCTTTTTCTTCTTCTTCTTCTTCTTCTTCTTCTTCTCTTTGTCCTTCTTCTTATCCTTGTCCTTCTTCTTCTCCTTACCCTTCTTCATATCTTTCTTTTTTTCCTTCTTTTTTCCTTCTCCTTTTCCTTCTTCATCTCTTTCTCCTTCTACTTCTCCTTCTCCTCCTCCTTCTCCTTCTCCATCTTGTTCTTTCTCTTCTTCTTTCTTTGATCTTCTTTCTTTGATCTTCTTCCTTCTTCATTCCACTTTCCTTCTTCCTTCTTCCTTCTTCTTTCTTCCTTCTTCTTTCTTCTTTATTCTTTCTTCTTTCTTCTTTATTCGTCCTCTTCCTCTTCTTTGCCTTCTTCTTCTTCAACTTTTTCCTCTTTTTCTTCCTCCTCTTCTTCTTCTTCCTTCTTCCCTCTTCCTTCTTCCTTCTTCCTTCTTCCAATCCTTCTTCCTCCTATTTTTCCCTAATTCCTAATCCCTAATCCTTACTCCCTAATCGATAATCCTTAATCGTTTAACCCTAGTCTCTAATTTCTAATCCATAATCTCTAATCTCTAATCCCTAATTTCTAATCTATAATGCCTAATACTTAGTCCCACTGTTCCTAATCTGTAATCTCTAATCCCAAATCTCTCCCTCTCTAATCCATAATTTGTATTCCCTAATCCTTATCCCATAATCCTTTCCTCTATTATTCCTAATCTCTGATCCCTAACAATTAATCCTTAAACCTTAATCTCTAATTCCTAACTCACAAATCGCAAACCCCTAATCCCACCCTCCCTAATCTTTAATTCGCATTCCCTGATACCTAATCCTTAATCTGTCATTCCTTAACCCTTAATCACAAACCCCTAATCTGTAATTTGTCCCTTCTACTTCTCCTTCTTCTACTTCTTCTTCATCTTCCTCTTCTTCTTCTTCTTCTTCATCCTCTTCTTCTTCTTCTTCCTTATCTTTGTCTTCTCCTTCTTCCTCTTCTTCATCATCTTCTTCTTCTTCTTTTTCTTCCATTTCTTCTTTTTCTTCTTCTTCTTGCTGTTACTATTCTTCTATGTCTCCTCTTCTTCATCTTCTTCTCTTTTTCTTCCTTTTCTTCTTATTCAAGTTCTTCTGCTTCTTCTTCTTCCTCTTCTTCTTCCACTACCTATTCTTCTTCTTCTACTTCTTCTTCTCCTTCTTCTTCTTCTTCTTCTTCTTCCTCTTCTTCTACTTCTTTCAGTTCCTCTTCTTCTTCATCTTCCTCTTCTATTTCTTCTTCTTCTTCTCATTCTTCTTATTCTCCTTCTCCTTCTTCTTTTTCTCCGTTTTGTTCTTCTTTTTGTTATTCTTCTTCTTCTTCTTCTTCTTCCACCTCTTCTTCATATTTTTCTTTCTCTCTTCTTGTTCTTAGTCTTTTCTTCTTCATCTTCCTCTTCTTCTCCTTCTTCTTCCTCTTCTTCTTCTCCTTCTTCTTCATCTTCTTCTTCTTCCACTTCTTGTTTTTCTTCTTCTTCTTCTTCTTCTATGTCTCTTCTTCTTCCTCTTTTTCCTTTTTGCTCTTCTTCTTCTTCTTCCTCTTCTTCTTTATGTTCTTCTTCTTCTTCTTCTTCTTTTTCGTCCACTTCTTCTTCCTCTTCTTCTTCCTCTACTATTTCTTCTTCTTCTTCCTCTTCTTCTTCTCTTTCTTCTTCTTCTTCCCCTTCTTCTTCTTCTTCTTCTTCCTCTTCTACTTCTTCTTCTTCTTCTTCTTCTTCTTCTTCACCTTCTTCTTCTTCTTGTTCTTCTTCTCCTTCTTCTTCTTCTTCTTCATTTATTTCTTCTTCTTCTTCTTCTTCTTCTTCTTCTCCTTCTACATCTTTTTCTTCCTCTCTTCTTCTTATTCTTCTTCTTTCTCTTCTTTATCTTTCTCTTCTTCATCTTCCTCTTCTTCTTCTACTTCATTTCCTCTTCATCTTCTTGTTCTTCTTCTTCCTCTTTTTCAACTTCTTCACCTTTTTCTTCTTCTTCTTCTTCTTACTCTTTCTTATCCTAATTTTTCTTCTTCTTCTTCCCCTTCTCCTTTTTCGTCTTCTTCTTCTTCCTCCACCACTTCTTCTTCTTCTTCTTTTTCTTCTTCTTCTTCTTCTTTTTCTTCTTCTTCTTCTTCTTCTTCTTCATCATCATCACCTTCTTCTTCTTCTTCTCCTTGTTCTTCTCCTTCTTTGTCCTCCTCTTCTTCTTCTCCTCCTTCTTCTTTGTAATCCTTAATGCTTATTCCCTTATCTCTACTCTTTAATCCAAGCCTCCCTTGCCTCTTATCTCTAAATTTGTAATCCCTATCACTAATCTCTTATCTCTATTCCTCAATCGTTAATCCCTAATCCATCCTTAATCCATAATCCCTGATCCGTTGTCCTAAATCTCTAATCTCTAATCTCTTAATTCTTATCTCTAATACCTAAACCATAACCCCTAATGCTTAATCCCTAATCTATAATTCATAAACCTAAATCCTTAATTTCTAATCCCTAATCCTTAATCCTTAAACTCTAATCCTTAATACTTTATCCCTAATCACTAAATCCTAAATCCCTAATCACTCGGATCTATAATCCTGAATCCTAAATCCCTAATCCCTAATCCCTTGTCCTTCTTCTTCTTCTTCTTCTTCTTCTTTTTCTTCTCCTTCTCCTTCTTCTCCTTCTTCTACTTCTTCTTCTCCTTCTTGTTCTTCTTTTTGTTATGCTTTTTTTCTTCTTCTTTTTCTTCTTCATCTTCCTCTTTTTCTCCTTCTTATTCTTCTTCCTCTTCTCCTTCTTCTTCTTCATCTTCTTCTTTCACTTTTTTATTTTTCATCTTCTTCTTCTTCCTCTTCTTCTTCTTCTACGACTCTTATTCTTCCTCTTCTTCCTTTTTCCTCTTCTTCTTCTTCTTCCTCTTCTTCTTTATGTTCTTCTTCTTCTTCTTCTTTTTCTTCCACTATTCTTTCTTCTTCTTCTTCTTCTTCTTCTTCTTCTTCTCCTTCTCTTTCATCTTCTTCTTCTTCTCCTTCTTTGTATTCTTCTTCCTCCTCTTCTACTTCATCATCATCTTCTTCTTCTTCTTCTTCTTCTTCTTCTTCTTCACCTTCTTCTTCTTCCTCTCCTTCTTCTTCTTCTTCTTCTGCTTCTTCTTCATCATTTATTTCTTCTTCTTCTTTTTTCTCCTTCTTGATCTTTTTCTTCCTCTCTTCTTCTTGTTCTTCTTCTTTTTGTTCTTCATCTTTCTCTTCCTCTTCTTCTTCTTTTCCTCTTCATCTTCTTCTTCTTCTTCAACTTCTTCACATTTTTCTTCTTCTTCTTCTTCTTCAACTTCTTCACATTTTTCTTCTTCTTCTTCTTCTTACTCTTCTCATCCTAATTCTTCTTCTTCTTCTTCCCCTTCTTCTTTTTGCTCTTCTTCTTCTTCATCCTCCACTTCTTTTTCTTTTTCTTCTTCTTCCTCTCTTCCTCGTCTTCTTCATCTACCTCTACTTTACTACTTGTTTCTCTTATTCTTTTTCTTCTTCTTCCCCATCATCATCATCATCTTCTTCTTCTTCTCCTTGTTCTTCTTCTTCTTCCTCCTCTTCTTCTTCTTCTCCTTCTTCTTTGAAATCCTTAATGCTTATTCCCTTATCTGTACTCTTTAATCCGACCCTCACTTGTCTCTTATCTATAAATTTGTAATTCCTTATCACTAATCCCTTATCTCTTTTTCTCAATCCCTAATCCCTAATCCATCCTTAATCAATAATCTCTAATCCTTGATCCTAAATCTCTAATACCTAATCTCTTAATTCTAATATCTAATCCCTAAACCATAACCCTTAATGCATAATCCCTAATCTATAATCCATAATCCTAAATCTTAATTTATAATCCCTAATCCTTAATCCTTAAACTCTAATCCTTAATAATTTATCCTTAATCTCTGATCTATTATCCTATATCCTATATCCCAAATCACTAATCTCTTGTCCTTTATCCCTAATCTCTATTTCCTAATCCATAATTAAAAATCCTAAATCTCTAATCCTTAGTATATAATCTTTTAACTCTTAATCCTTAATCATTAATCCGTTCATCCCTAATCCTTAACCCTAATTCCTAGTCCTTAATCCTTTATCTTTATTATTTACTCCTTAATCCCTAATCCTTAATCATTAAATCCCTAATCCCTAATTGATGATCCCTAATCCCTAATTTTAAACCTCTAATCTGTAATATCTAATCCTTGATCCTTAACACCTAATGCAATATCCTTCCCTCCTTAATACCTAGTCCCTAATCCTTAACTCCTAATCCTTAATCTATAATCCATCTAATCTTTCTCTTCTTCTTCTTCTTCTTTTCCTTATTCTTCTTCTTCTTCTTCCTCTTCATCTTCCTTATGTTTCTCTTCTTCTACTTCTACTTCCTCCTCTAGTTCTTCTTGTTGTTCTTCTTCTTCATTATCATCTTTCTCTTCTTCTTCTTCTTCTTCTTTGTTTTCATCATCATCTTCTGCTTCTTCTTCTTCTTCTACCACACCCGCTTCCCCTCCTTCTTTTTCTCCATTTTCTTCTTTTCTTGTAACTCTTCTTTCTCTCCTACTTCTTTCTCATCTTCATCATCATACTTTCCTTCTTCTTCTTCTTCTTCTTCCTTTTACTCTTTTTTTCTTTTTCTTCTTCTTCTTCTACTACTTTTATTTCTTCTTCTTCTTCTTCTACTACTACTTTTATTTCTTCTTCTTCTTCTTCTTTTTCTTCTTCTGCTCCTTCTTCTCCTTCTCCATCTCCTTGTCTTTCTCATTCTCCTTCTCCTTCTTCTTCCCTTCTCCTTCTCCTTCTCCTTCTCCTTCTCCATCTCCTTCTCCTTCTCCATCTCCTCCTCTACGTCCTCCTCGTTCTCTTGCTCCTTCTCCTTCTCCATCTCCTCCTCTACGTCCTCCTCGTTCTCTTGCTCCTTCTCCTTCTTCTTCCTCTTCTTTCTCTTCTTCTTCTTTCTTCTTTCTACTTTCTTCTTCCTGCTTTCTTCTTCCTTCTTGCTTCTTCCTTCCACCTTCCTTCTTCCTTCTTCCTTCTTCTTTCTTCCTTCTTCATTCTACTTTACTCTTTTTATTTTCTTCTTTATTCTTCTTCTTCTTCTTATACTACTTTTTACTCTTCTTCTTCCCCTTCTTCTTCTTCTTCTATCTTCCCCCTTCCACTTCCTATTTCTCATCTTCTTCCCTAATTTCTAATCCCTACTTCCTAAACCATAATGCTTAATCTCTAAAACCTAATCCCTAATTACTAATCCAAAATCTCTACTCTATAATCACTAATCCCTAAACTATAATGCCTAATACTTTATCCCTCCCTCCCTAATCCTTAATTCATAATCCCCAATACCTAATCTCTAATCCCAATCCCTCCCTCCCTATCCCATAATCTATACTCTCTAATCACCCATCTCTAATCCCTCACTCCTTAATCCCTAACCCACACTCGATTATCCCTAAGCTGTTCATCCATAATTGCTAACTCCCGAATACCTAATCCTTAATCCCTCCCTCCCTAATCTATTATCCTTATTCCTCGATACCTAATCCCTAATCCCTAACCACTAATCATTAATCCATCTCTAATTCCTCGTCTTCTTCTTCTCCTTCTTCTTTTCTTCTTCTTCTTCTTCTTGTTCTTCTTCCTTATCTTCATCTTCTTTTTCTTCCTCTTCTTCCTCATCTTCCTCTTCTTCTTCTTCTTCTTCTTCCTCTTCTTCTTAATCGTCTTCTTCTTCTTCTTCAACTTCTTCTTTTTCTTCTCTTCTTCCACTTCTTCTTCTTCTTCTTCTTCTTCTTATTATTCTTCCTCTTCTTGTACTACGTCTCTGCTTCTTCCTCTTCTTCTTTTTCCACTTCTTCTTCTTCTTCTTCTTCTTCTACTTTTTCTTCTTCTTCTTCTTCTTCTTCTTTCTTTTCTTCTTCCTCTTCTTGTTCTTCTTTTTTTTCTTCTTTTCCTTCTTCCTCTTCTATTTCTTCCTCCTTTTCCTTCTTCATATTCTTCTATTTCTTCTTCTTCTTCCTCTTCATCTTTTTCTTCTTCTTCATCTTTTTCTTCCTCTCTTCTTCTTCTTCTTCTTCTTCTTTCTATTCTTCTTTTTCTTCTTTTTCTTCTATTTCCTCATCATTTTCCTCTTCTTTTTCATCATCATCATCTTCTTCTTCTTCTTCTTCAACTTATTGGCCTTCTTCTTCTTCTTATTCCTCTTCCTCTTCTCCTTCTCATTCTTTATCTTCTTCTTCTACTACTTCTTCCTCTTCTTCTTCTTCTTCCTCTTCCTCTTCTTCTTCCTCCGATTCTTCTTTTTCATCTTCTTCTTCTTTTTACTCTTCTCCTTCTTATTCTTCTTCTTGTTCTTCTTCTTCTTCTGTCTCTTATTCCTCTTCTTCTTATTCCTTTACTTTTTCTCCTTCATCATCTTCTTCTTTTTCTTCTTCTTCTTCTTCCTTATTTTCTTCTTCTACTTCTTCCTCTTCTTCTTTGTCTTCCTTTTCTTCTTCTTCTTCTTCTTCTTCTTCTTCTTCTTCTTCTTCTTCTTCTTTTTCTTCTTCTTATCCTTGTTCTTCTTCTTCTTCCTCCTCCTCCTCTTCTTCTCCTTCTTCTCATAATTATTAATCCCTATCCTAATCCCTACTCCTTATTGCCAATCTCCTTAATCTCTTATCCTTAAGATTGTAATCCCTAATCCATGCCTCCCTAATCACTAATCTCTAATCTCTATTCCCTAATCCTTAAACATTAATCCTAAAATCCTAATCCATCTTTAATCTATAATGCCTAATTCTTAATCCTTAATCTCTAAACCCTAAACCCTAATCTCTAATACCTAATCCCTAATCCCTAATCCCTAATCTCTAATCTATAATCCATTATCTCGAAGCCCCAATTTCAAGTCACTAATCCTAAAACTCTAATTTCTAATACCTGATCCCTAACCTATAGTCTCTAATCTATATTCAATACTCCTTAATCTGTAATGTTTAATCCCTTATCGCTAATCCCTAATTCCTAATCCCTAATCCTTAATCCCATATTGCTAATCCCTATTCTTAATCCTAATCACCTAATCCCTAATCTCTAATCTATAATCTTGATTCAAAAATTAATAATCACAAATCTCTAATGCTTAATCACTAATCCTTATTCCTTAATCCATAATCCCAAATCCTAAAAACCCTAATTACCAATAGTTAATAATTAATCCCTCAATCCTTAATCCCTAATCGCTAATCATTGATCCCTTCATCCTCATAACCTTAATCCATAATCCCTAACCTTTAATCCCTTATCCTTATTTCTAATTTCTTAATCCTTACTCCATCATCCCTCATCCTTAATCGGGAAACCTTAAACCTTAATCCCTAATTAGTAATCTTTAGCACCTAATTTTTAATCCCTAATCCATAATAGCTAACACCTAATCCCATATCCCTCCAGTCTTAATCCTTAATCAGTAATTCTTAACCTCTAATCCTTACTCCCTAATCCTTTTCTTCTTTTTTCTTTTACTTCTTCCTTCTTTCACTTCTTCTTCCTCCTTTTCTTCCTTAATCCCTAATCCCTACTACCTAATCCATAATCCTTAATCACTAAACCCAAATCCCTAGTTACTAATCCATAATCACTAATCTTTAATCACTAATTCGAAATCTATAGTGACTAATATCAAATCCCTACATCCTTAATCCACAATCTGTAATCCCTAATACCTTATCTTTAATTGCAAATCCCTCCCTCTGTAATTCATAATCCATATTCCTTAATCGCTAATCCCACTTTTGTAATCTCTCCCTCCTTAATCACTAATTCATAATCCCTAATTCCTAATCACTAATCCCAAAACCTTATTCCCTAATTCTTAACTCAAAAATCCCTAATCCCTTCATCATTAATCTTTAATCCATATTCTTTGATACCAAATTTCTAATCCTTTATTCCATAATCACTAATCCCTAATCCCTAATTCATTATCCCTAGCAGTTGATCCGTAATTTATTTCTTTTTCCACTTCTTCTTCCACTTCTTCTTCCTCCTCTTCTTCTTCTTCTTCCACTTCTTCTTCTTCTTCCATATCTCATCTTCTTCTTCTTCCACTTCTTCCTCATCTTCCTCTTCTTCTTCTTCTTCCTCTTCCTCTTCCTCTTCTTCTTCTTCAACATCATCTTTTCTTCTTCTCTTCTTCTTATTCTTCTTCTTTTCTTCTACATCTTCCTTTTTTCTTCTTCTTCCTCTTCTTCTTTTTCCTCTTCATCTTCCTCTTCTTCTCCATCTTCTTCAACTTTTCACCTTCTCCTTGTCCTTCTTCTTCTTACTCTTCTCCTTCTCATTCTTCTTCTTCTTTTTCTTCCTCTTCTTCTTTTTCTTCTTCTTCTTCCACCTCCTCTTCTTTTTCTTTTTCTTCTTCTTCTTCTTCTTCTTCCTCATTTTCTTCTTCCTCTTCCTCTTCTTCTTCTAGTTCTTCTTTTTCTTCTTCCACTTCCTCTTCCTCTTCTTCTTCTAGTTCTTCTTCTTCTTCTTCTTCTTCTTCTTCTCCTCCTTGTTCTCCTTCTTCTTCTTCTTCCTCCTCTTCTTCTTCTTCTCCTCCTTCTTCTTTGTAATCCACAATTCTTATTCCCTTATCCCTACTCATTAATCCCATCCACCCCAGTCCCTTATCCCTAAATTTATAATCCCTAATCACTAATCTCTTATCCTTATTCCTTAATCCCTAATCCATAATCCTTAACCCATCTTTGATCCATAATCCCCAATCATTAATGTCTAATTCCTAATCTCTAATCCCTAATCTATATTCCTTGAACTGTAATCCATAATACCTATTCCCTAATCCTTAATTCCTAATCAATAATTTGTAATCCTGAATTCTTAATTTCTAATCTTTAATCCCTAATATATAATCCTTAATCCTTAAACTCAATTTCCTAATACCTAATCCCTAATCTCTAGCCCATAATCTTGAATCCCAAATCCATAATAACTAATTTCTAATCCTTTATCCTTAATCTCTACTCCCTAATTTATAATCCCAAATCCTAAACCCTTAATCTCCAATCTTTAGCTTGTAATCCCTTAATCCTTAATCCCTAATCCCAAATCCCTAACCATTAATCTTGTCATCTTTAACCCTTAACCCTAATCCCTAATCCTTAATCTTTTATCCCTACTACTTATTCCTTAACTTTTACTCCCTAATCACTAATCCTTAATCACTAAACCCTAATTCTTAATCCCTAATTGATAATCCTTAATCCTTAATTCTTAATTTTTTAATCTCTAATCAGTAATTCCTAATCCATAATCCCTAACTACTAATCTTATATCCCTCCCTCCATAGTCCCTAATCCATAAACCCTAACCCCTAATCCATAATCAATAATCCTTAATCCATCTCATCTTCCTCTTCTTCCTCTCCATCTTCTTCTTCCACTTCTTCTTCTTCTTTTTCTTCTTCTTCATCTTCCACTCCTTCTTCCTCCTCTTCTTCTTCTTCTTCCTCAACTTACTCATCTTACCCTTCTTCTTCTTCTTCTTCATTATTATCCTCTGCTTCTTCTTCTTCTTCCCCTTCTTCATCTCCTTCTCCTTCTTTTACTTCTTCCACCTCCTCTTCTTCACCTTCATCTTCTTCTCTATTTTCTAATTTTCATATGATTCTTCTTCCTCTTCTACCTCTTCCTCATCTTCCTCATCTTACTCATCATCATCATAATCTTCTTCTTCTTTTACTTCTCTTCTTCTTCTTCCTCAGATTCTACTTTGTCTTCTTCTTCTTCTTCTATTTCTTCTTCTTCTTCTTCTTCTTCTTCTTCTTCTTCCTCTTCTTCTTCTTATGCTTCTTTTTCTGCTACTTCTTCTCCTTCTCCTTCTCCTTATCTTTTGCATTCTCTTTCTCCATGTCCTTCACCTTCTCCTTTTCCATCTCCATCACCTCCTCCTTCTCTTTGTACTCCTTCTCTACATCCTCCTTTGTTTTTTTCTTCTTTTTCTTCTTTCTTCTTTCTTCTTTCTTCTTCCTTCTTCCTTCTTTCTTCTTCCTTTCACCTTCCTTCTTTCTTCTCTCTTCTTCCTTCTTTCTTCTTCTTTCTTCTTTATTCTTTTTATTTCTTTTTCATTCTTCCTCTTCTTCTTCCTGTTCTTCTTCTTCTACAACTTTTTCCTCTTATTATTCCTTCTTGCACTTCTTCTTTCTCATTTTCTTCCCCAATCCCTAATGCTTACTTCCTAATCAATAATCCTTAAGCCCTAAACTATAATGCAATACATAATCCCTCCCTCCCTAGTCCATAATCTGTAAACCCTAATACATAATCTCTAATCGCTAATCCCTCCCTCCCTTACCCGTAATCTGTATTCCATAATCCCAAATCTCTAATCCCTCCATAATTAATCTTTAATCTCTAATCCCTAACCCATAATCCTTAATTTCTAATTGCTAATTCACAAATTCCTAATATCTCCATCCCTAATCTTTAGTCCACATTCCTAGATACATAATCTCGAATCTTTCATTCCCTAAACCCTAATCCCTAACCACTGATCCCTAATCCTCTTCCTCTTCTACTTCTTCTTCTTCCTGCTCCTTCTATTCTTCTTCTTCTTCTTCTTCCACTTCTTCATTACCTTCATCTTTTTCTTCCTCTTCTTCTACATCTTCCTCTTCATCTTCTTAATCCTCTTCTTCTTCATCTTTTTCTTCTTCTTCCACATCTTCTTGTTCTTCTTCTTCTTCTTCTTTTCTTTTTCTACTAATTCTACATCTCTACTTCTTCCTCTTCCCTTTTTTCCTTTTCTTCTTCTTCTTCTTCTTCTTCTTGTTCTCGTTCACGTTATCGTTCTTATTCTTCTTCTTCTTCCTCGTCTTCTTATTCTACTTATTCTTCTTCTTCTTCTTCTTCTCCTTCTTTTTTTGCTTCTATTTCTTCTTTTTCTTCTTCTTCTTCTTCTTGTTCTTCCTTCTTTTCTTCTCCACCATGTTTTTCTTCTTTTTCTTCTTCCACTTCTTCTTCTTCTTTTTCTTCTCCTTCTTCTTCCTCTTCTTCTTCTTCTTCTTCTTCTTCCACTTCTTCCTCTTCCTCTTCCTCTTTTTCCTCTTCTTCTTCTTCTTCTTCTTCTTCTACTTCTTCTTCTTCTTCCTCTACTTATTCTTCTTCTTCTTCTTCTTCTTCTCTTCCTTCTCCTTCTTCCCCTTCTTCTTCTTCTTCTTCTTCTTCTTCTTCCTCTACTTCTTCATCTTTTACATCCTCTCTTCTTCTTCATCTTCTTCTTCTTCATCTCCTTCTTCTTCTTCTCTTTCTTCTTCTTCTTTTTCAACTTCTTCACCTTCTTCTTCTTCTTCCTCTTACTATTCTCTTTTTCTTCTTCTTCTTCTTCTTCTTCTTCCTCCTCCTCCTCCTCTTCTTCTTATTCTTTTTCTTCTTCCTCTGCTTCTTTTTCTTTTACTTCTACTTCTTCTTCTTACTCTTCTCACTCTTCTCCTTCTCATTCTTCTTCTTCTTCTTCTTCTTCTTCTTCCACTTCTTCATTTTCTTCTTCTCCCTCCTCTTCTTCTTTTTCTTCTTCTTCTTCTTCTTCTTCTTCCTCCTTATTTTCTTCTTCTTCTTCCTCTTCCTCTTCTTCTTCGTCTTCCTCTTCTTCTTCTTCTACTTCTTCTTTTTCTTCTTCTTTTTCTCTTTGTTGTTGTTCTTCTTCTTCCATCTCTTCCTCTTCTTCTTCACCTTGTTCTTCATAATCTTTAATCCCTATTCCCTAGTCCCTACTCCATTACTCCTCTCTCGTTAATCAATTATTAAATTTGTAGTCCCTAATCCATGCCTCTCCAATTAATAATCCCTGATCTCAATTCTTTAATCCCCAAACCTTAATCCTTAATCCCTAATTTTTAATCCAACTTTAATCCATAATCCACAATCCTTAATCGCTAATATCTAATCCTTTGTCTCTAAACCCAAATCCCTTATCTCTCATACCTAATCCCTAATCCCTAATCTATAATCCATAACATCGAATCCCTAATTTGTAATCCTTATTCCCAAACCCTAAATCCCTAATCCTTATATCCTAATCCGTAAAACTTCATCCCTAATCCCTATCCCTAATACTTAGTTCTTAATCCCTAATCCCTTATCCTTAATCTCTAATCTTAATCTTAATCACTTAATCTCTACTCCCTAATCCCTAATCTCTAATCTCTAATCTCTAATCCATAATCTTGAATCCTAAACACATACCACTAATCTCTAATTCTTAATCCCTAATCCTTATTTCCTAATCTATAATCCCAAATCCTAAAACCCTAATCACCAATCCTTAATAATTAATCCCTTAATCCTTAATCCCTAATCATTGATCCCTTAATCCCAAATCCTTAACCTTAATTCATAATCCCTAATCCTTAATCAATAATCCAATTAATTATTTCTTATTTCTTAATCCTTAATCCCTAATCCCTAATTGATAATCGTTAATCCATATTCCATAATCCCAAATCCATAATTGCTAATACCAAATCCCATATCCCTCCATTCTTAATCCTTAATCACTAATTCTTAACCCTTAATCATTAATCCCTAATCCTTTTCTTCTTCCTCCTCTTTTACTTCTTCCTTCTTCAACTTCTTCATCCTTCTCTTCTTCTATAATTCGTAATCTCTATTCCCTAATCCAAAATCCTTAATCCATAAACTTTAATCCCTAATTGATAATTCATAATCTCAAATCTTTAATCCTTAATCAAAAATGCATAATATCTAATCCCTCCCTCCTTAATCCCTAATTTGTAATCCATCAACCTAATCTCTAATCCCCAATCCCTCCTTAAACCATAATCTATATTCTTTAATCCATAATCTCCCCCTCCTTAATCCCTAATCTCTAATCCCTAAATTTAATCCTTAATCACTAAATCTTAATCCCAAACTGCTAGCACACAGATCCCTCATTCCAAATCCCTAATCTCTTTATCTTTAATCTTCAATCTATATTTCCTAATATTTAATCTGTAATCCTTCATTCCATAATCCCTAATTTCTAATCACTAACACTTGATCCCTAATCTGTTTCTTTTTCCTCTTCTTCTTCCACTTCTTCTTCTTGTTCATTTTCTTCTTCCTCTTCTTCTTCTTCTTCTTCCTTAACTGTGTCTTCATCTTCTTCCTCTTTTATCTTGTCTTCCTCTTCTTCTTCTTCTTCTTTGTCTTCCTCTTCTTCTTCTTCATCTCCTTCTACTACTACTTTTTTTTTCTTCTTCCTCCTCTTCGTCTTCTACTTCTTCTTCAACTACATCTCTTCTTCTTCCTCTACTTTTTTTCCTATTCTTCCTCTTCTTTTTCTTCTTCTTCCACCTCTTCTTCTTCCTCTTCTTCTTCTTCTACTTCTTCTTCCCTTCTTACTTCTTCCTCTTTTACTTCTATTTCTTTTTCTTCTTCTTCTTCTTCTACATCTTTTGCTTCTTCTTCATCACCTTCTTCTTCTTCTTCTTCCTTTTTTATTTATTCTTTTTTTCTCCTACTTCTTCTGCTTCTTCTCCTTCTTCTTTTTCTTCATCTATTTCTCTTTGTTGTTCTTCTTCATATTTTTCTTCCTCTCTTCTTGTTGTTGTTCTTCTTTTTCTTCTCATCTTCCTCTTTGCCTTCCTCTTCTTCTTCTTCTTCCACTTTTTCTTCTTCTTCCTTTCAACTTCTTCACCTTACTCTTCATCTTCTTCTTCTTCTTCTTCTTCTTTCTCTTCTCCTCCTCATTCTTCTTCTTCTTCTTCTTCTTTTTCTTCTTCATCCTCTTCTTTTTCTTCTTCTTCTTCTTCTTCCTTCGTTTCATTTTCTCCATCTTCTTCTTCTTCTTCTTCTTCTTCTCCTTCTTCTTCTTTTTCCTCTTCTTCTTCATCTCCCTCTTCTTCTTCTTCTTCTTCTTCTTAATCTTCTTCTTCTTCTTCTTCTTCTTCGTCATCTTCTTCTCCTTATTCTTCTTCAAATTCTTCTTCCTCCTCTTTTTCATCTTCAACTTCTTCATAATCCTTAATCCATATTCTTTAAACCTTACTCCTTAATCCTTCCCTCCCTAATCTCTTATTCCTAAATTTGTAATCCCTAATCCATCCCTCCCTAATCACTAATCCTAAAACCTTATTCCCTAATCCCTAATCCCTAAACCCTAATCTCTAATCAATCCTTAACAGATAATTTCTAATCCTTAATCCTTAAACTCTAATCCTTAATCTGTGCTCCTTAAACCTTAATCTTTAGTTCATAATCCATAATTTATAATCTGAAATCTCTAATCTCTATTCCTTAATCCCTATTCCTTAATCTGTAATCCTTAATACTTTTTCCACTTCTTCCTCATCCTCTACTTCCTCTTCTCTTTCTTCTTCTTCTTCTACTTCATCTTCTTCCGCATGTTCTTCTTCGTCTTTTTTTTTTCTTCTTCTTCTTCTTCTCCTTATTCTTCTTCTTCTTCTTCATGTTCCTATCCTTCTTCTTCTACTACTACTTCTCCTTCTTCTTCTTCTTTTCTTCTTCTTCTTCTACTTCTTCTAGCTTAACTTCTTTTATTTTCTCTTCTTTTTTTTCTCTTTCTTCTTCTTTTTTTCTTCTTCTTCCACTTCTTCTTCTTCTATTACTTCTATTACTTCATCTTCTTCTTCTTCTTCTTCTTCTCCTTCATCTTCTCCTTCTTCTTCTCCTCTTCTTTCTCCTTCCCCTTCTCCTTCTCCTTCTACTTCTCCATCACCTTCTCCATCTCCTTCTCCTTCTCCATCTACTTCTTATTCTCCTTTTGCTTCTCCTTCTCCTCCTTCTTCCCCTTCTACTTCTTCTTCTTCCTCTTCTTCTTCATTTAACTTTCTTTTTTTTTCTTTTTTCTTTCTTTTTCCTTCTTCCTTCCTGCTTCTTCCTTCCACCTTCCTTCTTTCTTCTTCTTTCTTTCTTCTTCTTTCTTCATTCTTCATTCTTCTTTCTTCTTTATTCTTCCTCTTCTTTTTCCACTTCTTTTTTTCTTCTTTTTCCTCTTCTTCTTCCTTCTAACTTTACCCTTCTTCCTTCTTTCTTCTTCTTTCTTCCTTTCTCTTCTTCTTCCTTCCTCCTTCTTTCTTCCTTCTCCCTGTTCCCTAATCTCTAATCACTAATCTTAAATCCTTAATCCATAATCCTTAATCAATCCTTAATCCCTAATCATTAATCATTAATCCATAATCTCTAAACCTTAATCACTAATACCTAATTCCTAATCCTTAATCCTTAACCTATAATCTATAATCCTTAATCTCTAACCTCTAATCTTTAATCCATAATCTTTATTCCCTTATTTTTAAACCCTAGTCCCTAATACCTAATTATTAACTCTTAATTCTTAATTTATAAGATATAATTTTTAATCTTGAGTCTCTAATCTCGAATCTCTAATCCCTATTCTTAATCCTAAACCTTAATCTCTAACACTTAATTCCACATCTCGAATCCCTACTCACTAATCTTTAATCCATAATTCCTATTTCTTAATCTGTAATCCTTAATCCCAAATTCCTAATCATTAATAATTAATCCCTTAATTCTTAATCCCTAATCACTAAACCCTAATCCTTAATCATTAATCTCTTCATCTTTAATCTTTACTCCAGAATCATCAATTCCTATTTCTTATTCCCTAATGCAAACTCATTAATCCATAATCCTTAACTTTTAAACCCTAATCTCTAATTACTAATGCATAATCCTTATAGCCTAACATCTAATCCCTTCATCCCTAATCCCTAACCACCAATCCCAAACAGCTCTTTAATCCCCAATCCCTACCTCCTTAATCTGTAATCCATATTCCCTAATCCCTAACCACTCCCTCCTTAATCCGTAATCCCTAATCAATTTATTCATCCTCTTCTTCTCTTCTTCTTCCTCTTCTTCTTCTTCTTCAACTTCTTCTTCTTCGTCATTCGCTTCTTCTTCCTTATTTTCTTCTTCTTCTTCTTTGTCCTCTTCCTCATCTTCCTCTTCCTCTTCTTCTTCTTCTTCTTCTTCTTCTTCCTCTTCTTCTTCTCCATCCTCTTCTACATTTTCTTCCTTTTCTTCTTCTTCTACTTCTTCTTCTTCTTTTTCCTTATCTTCACCTTCTTCTAATTCTTCTTCTTCCTCTTCTTCTTCTTATTATTCTCCTTCTTCTTCTTCTCCTTCTTTTCTTGTTCTTCTTCTTCTTCTTCTTTTTCTTATTCTTCTTCTTGTTTTCCTTGTTCTTCTTCTCCTTCTACTTCTTCTTCTTCTTCTTTTCCTTGTTCTTCCTCTCCTACTTCTTCTTCTTCTTCTTCTTCTTCGTTGTCTTCTCCTTCTCTTTCTTCTTCCCCTTCTCTCCATGTCTTTCTTCTTCTGCTTCTCCTTCTTCTCCTCCTTCTTTGTCAACTACTCCTTCTCCTTCTCTTTCTCCTTCTCCATCTCCTTCACCTTCCTCTTCTCCTTCTCCTCCTTCTCCTTCACCTTCTCCCCCACTTTCTCCTAATCCTCCTTCTCCTTTTTCTTGTCCTTCTTCTTCTTCTTCTTGTTCCTTCTTTCTTCTCACTTCTTTTTTCTTTCTACTTTCTTCCTTCTTCTTTATTCTTCCTTTCTCCTTTTTCCATCTTCCTTCCTCATTCCTTATTCCTTCTTCATTCTTTCTTCTTCCTTTTCTTTACTCTTTCTCTTCTTCTTCCTCTTCTTCTTCTTCTTCATCTTCATTGCCTTCTTCATCAACTTCTACTTCTCCTTCTCCTTCTCCCTCTTCCTCTTCTTCTTGCACTTCTTCTTTTTCATCTTCTCCCTCTTCTTTTCTAGTTCTTCTTCTTCCTCTTTTTCTTCCTCTTGTTCTTCTTCTTCTTCTTCTTCTACTTCTTCTACATCTTTTTCGTCTTATTCATCTTGTTCTTCTTCATCTTCTTCTTCCACTTTTTCCTCTTCTTCTTCCTCTACTATTCCTTCTTCCTTTTCTTCATCTTCTACTTCTTTTTCTTCTTCTATTTCTCCTTCTCCTTCTCCATCTCCTCCTCCTTCTCCTCGTCCTGCTCCTTTTCCTTCTTCTTCTTCTTCTTCTTCTTCCTCCTCCTTTATTCTATCTACTTTCTTCTTTCTTTCTCCTTCGTTCTTCTTACTTCTTTTCTTCATCCTTCTGCAATCTTCCTTCTTCTTTATTTTTTTATTCTTTCTCTTCCTCTTCCTCATCTTCCTTTTCTTCTTCTTCCTCGTCTTCATCTCCATCTTCTTCTTCTTCTACTTCTTCATCTTCACCTTCCTCTATGTCTTCGTTTATTATTCTTCTCCTTCCTCTTCTTCCTCATGTTCTTTTTCTTCTTCTTCTTCTTCTTTATCATCATCATTATCATCTTCTTCTTCTTCTATTTCTTCTTCTTCTTCTTCTTCTTCTTCTATTTCTCCTTCTTCTCCTTCTCTTTCACCTTCTCATTCTCCTTCTCCTTCTTCTTCTCTGCCTCATACTCCTTCTCGTTCTCCTTCCCCTTCTCTATCACCTTCACCTTCCGCTTCTCCTTCTTCTTCTCTTTCACCTTCTCTTCATTGTCTATCTCCTTTTCAATCTCCTTCTTCTTCTTCTACTACTACTTCTTCTTCCTTCTTTCTTATTTCTTCTTTCTTCTTTCTACTTTCTTCTTTCTTCTTTATTCTTCCTTCTTACTTCTTTTGACCTCCTTCCTTCTTTCTATTCTTATTCCTCTTCTTCTTCATCTTTTTCTT
>JAIUJO010000338.1:67500-75000 GCA_023846275.1 Vanilla planifolia
TTCTTTTTCTTCATATTCTTCACCTTCTTCTACTTCTTCTTCCTCATCATCTTCTTCATCATCTTCTTCTTCTTCATCTTCTTCTTCTTCTTCTTCACTCCTTCTTCTCTTTTTCTTCCCTCTCTTTTCCATGCTCTTCTTCTTCTTCTTCTTTTTTCCTCCAACTCTTAGAATCTTCTTCTTCTTCTTTGTAGTCTTCTTATTCTCCTCCTCTTTGACTTCTTCTAGTTCTTCTTCAACTTCTTCTTCATCCTCTTCTACTTCTTCTTCTTCTTCTTCTTCTACTTCTTCTTTTTCTCCTTTTTCTTCTCCTCCTTCTCCTTCTTCTTCTGTTTCTTCTTCTTCTTCTTCTACTTCCTCTTGTTCTTCTACTTCTTCTTCTTCTTCCTATTCGTTTTCTTCTTCTACTTCTCTTATTCTTCTTCTTCTGCTTCTTTTTCTTTTTGTTGTTGTTGTTCTTCTTCTTCTTCATCTTCTTCTTCTTCTTCTTCTTCGTCTTGTTCTTCTTCTTCTTCTTCTTCTTCTTCTTCTTTCTTCCTCATCTTTTCTTCTTCTTCTTCATCTTCTTCTACTTCTTCATCTTCTTCTTCTTCTTCTTCATCTTTCTTCCTCTTCTTCTTCTTCTTCTTCTTCTTCTTCTTCTTCTTCTTCTTTCTCCTCTTCTTCTTTCCCTTCTTTTTCTTCTTCTTCTCCTCCTCCTCCTACTTAAAGTTAGTCTTCTTCTTCTTCTTCTTTTTCTTCTTCTTCCTCTTCTTCATCTTCTTCTCCTTCTTCCTCTTCTACGTCTTCTTCTTCTCTTCATCCTCTTTCTTCTACTTCTTCTTCTTCTTCTCCTTCTTCTTCTTCTTCTTCTTTTCTTCTTTTACTTTTTTTTTCTTCTTCTTCTTCTACTATTGCTATTACTGCTTCTTCTCCTTCTTCTTCTTCTTCTCTTTTTCTTCCTAATCTTCATCATCATCATCATCTTCTTCTTCTACTACTACTTTCCTTCTACTTTTTCCTCTTCTTCTTCCCTTTCTTCTTCTCTTCTTCTTCCCTTCTTCTTCTACGTTCCTCACCTTCTTTTTCTTGTCCAACTCCTCCTTTTTGATCCTCATCTTCTTCTTCTTCTTCTTCTTCTTCTTCTACTTCCTCTCCTTCTTCTTCATACACTTCTCTTTCTAATTCTCTTTTTCTTCCTCTTCTACTTCTTCTTCCTCCTCTTCCTCTTCCTCTTCATCTTTTCCTTTTCTTCTTTATTTTCTTCTTCTTGTTCTTCTTCTTCTTCCTCTTCTTCTTCCTCTTCTTCTTCTTCTTCTTCCTCCTCTTCTTCTTTTACTACTACTACTTCTTCTTCTTCTTTTTCATCTTCCTCTTCTTCCTATTCTTCTTCTTCTTCTTCTTCTACTACTAATATTTCTTCTTTTACTTCATGTTCTTCTTTTTCTTCTTCTTCTTCATCATCAACGTCTTCTACTTCTACTACATCCTCTTCTACTACTTATTCATCTTCTTCTTCTTCTTCTACCTCTTCTTTTTCTTCTTCTTCTTCTTATTATTCTACAACTTCTTCTTCTATTCATCATTTTTTTTCTTTTACTTCTTCAACTTTTACTTCTCCTTCATTTTCTTCTTCATCATCCTCTCCTTTACTCGTTCCCCTTCTTCTTCTTCTACTTATGTCACTTCTTCAGATGTCTTCTTCTTCCTCTACTACTTTCTCTTCAACTACATCTTCTTCTTCTTCATTTTCTCCTTCTTCTTCCAATTCTTGGCCTTCTTCCTCTTCTTCTTTTTCTTCTTCTTTTTCTTCTTCTTTTCTTCTTCCTTTTCTTCTTCTTCTTCTTCTTCTACCTCATATTCTTCCTCTTCTTCTTCTTTCTCTTCTTCTTCTTTTTCTTTTCTTCTTCCTCTTCTCTGTCTTCCTCTTCCTCTTCTTCCTCTACTTCGTTCTCATCTTCTTTTTCTTTTACTTCTTTGTCTCTCTCTTCCTCTTCTTCAACTTCTTCCATTTCATCTTTTCTTCTACTTTTTCTTCTTCTTATTTTTGCACTTCCACCACATCATCCACATCTTCTTCTTCTCTTCTTCTTCTTCTTCTACTTTTTCTTCTTCTTTTTCTTCCTCTTCTCCTTCTTCTTCTCTGCCTAATACTTCTTTTTCTTCTTCTTCTTTCTCTTCTTCTTCTTCTCCTTCTTCTTCTTCTTCTTCAACATTTTATTCCTCTACTTCTTCTTCTATTTCTTCCACTTCCTCTTCTTCTTCTTTTACTTCTTCCTCTTTCTCTTCTTCTTCCTCCACATGTTCTTCTTCTTCTTCTTCATCGTGTTTTTCTTCTTCTTCTTTTTCTTCCTGTTCTTGTCCTTATTTTTGTTCTTCTTCATCCTCATTCTTTTACTTCTTCTTCTCCTTCTTCTTCTTCTTCTTCATCTTCTTTTCTTCCCTAACTTTTTTCTTCTACTTCTTCTACTACTACTTTTACTACTTCTTCACCTTTTTCTTCTTCTCTTTTCCTTCCTCATCATCATCATCTTCTTGTTCTTCTTTTTCTTCTTCTACTTGTCCTTGTAATTTTTCTTCTTCTTCTTCCCTTTCTTCTTCTTCTTCTTCATCACTTTCTACTTCTTCTTCTCCTCCTCCTTCCTTGACTACTTCTTCTACTTCTTCTTCTTCTTCTTCCCTTCTTCTTCTTCGTTCCTCAACTTCTTTTTGTTGTCCAACTCCTCCTTCTTGATCCTCTTCTTCTTCTTCTTCTTCTTCATTTTTTCTACTTCTTTTTTCTTCTTCATACGCTTCTCCTTCTAGTTCTTGTTTTTCTTCATCTTCTACTTCTTCTTCCTCTTCCTCTTCATCTTTTTCCTCTTCTTCTTAATGTTCTTCTTCTCTTCTTCTTCTACTTCCTCTTCTTCTTCTTCTTCCTCTTCTTCTTCTACTACTTCTTCTTCTTCTTTTTCATCTTCTTCTTCTTCCTATTCTTCTTTTTCTTCTTCTTCTTTTTCTTCTACTTCTACTTCTTCTTCTATTTCTTCTTTTTCTTCTTCTTCTTCTTCTTCAACATCTTCTACTTCTAAAACATCCTCTTCTACTACTTATTCATCATCTTCTTCTTTTTCTACCTCTTCTTTTTCTTCTTCTTCTTCTTCTTCTTCTTCTTCTTATTCTACTTCTTCTTCTTCTCCTCCTTCTCATTTGGTATTTCTTTTACTTCTTCTTCGACTTCTACTTCTCCTTCATCATTTTCTTCTTCATCATCCTCTCCGCTACTCCTTCCTCTTCTTCCTCTTCCACTTCTATCACTTCTTCGGATGTCTTCTTCCTCCTCTACTTCTTTCTCTTCATCCACATCTTCTTCTTCATTTTCTCCTTCTTGTTGTTCTTCTTCTTCTTCACCTTCTTCTTCCTCTTCTTCTTTTTCTTCTTCTTTTCTTCTTCCTCTTCTTCTTCTTCAACCTCATATTCTTCTTGTTCTAATTCTTCCTCTTCTTCTTCTTTTTCTTTTTCTTCTTCCTCTTCTCTATCATCCTCTTCCTCTTCTTCCACTTCTTCGTTCTCATCTTCTTTTTCTTTTACTTCTTCTTCTCATTCTTCTTCGTCGACTTCTTCAACTTCTTCCTTTTTGATCTTTTCTTCTACCACTTCATCCACATCTTCTTCTTCCTCTTCTTCTTCTTCTTCCACTTTTTCTTCTTCTTCGTCTTCCTCTTCCCCTTCTTCTTCTCCTCCTACTACTTCTTTTTCTTCTTCTTCTTTCTTCTCTTCTTCTTCTTCCTCTTCTTCTTCTCCTTCTTCTTCATGTTATTCCTTTTCTTCTTCTATTTCTTCCTCTTCCTCTTCTTCTTCTTTTACTTCTTCCTCTTCCTCTTCTTCTTCCTCCACAACTTCTTATTCTTTTTCTTCCTCTTCTTCCTCTTCTTTTTGATCATCATCATCTTCTTCTTCTTCTTCCTCTCCTCCACT
The DNA here is from genome assembly GCA_023846275.1 of Vanilla planifolia. Classification (NCBI taxonomy): domain Eukaryota; kingdom Viridiplantae; phylum Streptophyta; class Magnoliopsida; order Asparagales; family Orchidaceae; genus Vanilla; species Vanilla planifolia. Next base: position 71,437 of record JAIUJO010000338.1, read on the forward strand.
TCTTCGTCTTCTTCTTCTTCTTTGTATCTTTCTTCTTCTTCTTCTTTTTCCTCCTCTTCTTGCCCTTATTCTTGTTCTTGTTCTTCTTCTTCTTCTTCCTCTTTTTCTTCTTCTTCTTCTTCCTCTTTTTCTTCTTCCTCTTCTTCTTCTTCTTCTTCTTCTTTATCTTCTTCTTCTTTTCCTATTCCTTTTCTTCCTCTTCTTCTTCTTATTCTTCTTCTTCATCTCTTTTTCTTCCTCTTCTTCTTCTTCTCGTTCTTCTACCTCTTCTTTTTTTCCTCTTCTTCTTCCCCAGCTACTTCTTTTTCTTGTTCTTCTTCTCCTTCTCCTCCTCCTCCTACTCCTTCTTTGACTTGTTCTCATTCTTCTTCTTCATCTTCTTCTCATTTTCTTCTTCCTTTCCTTCTTGGTTTTCTTCTTCTTCTTCTTCTTCTTCTTCTTCTTCTTCTTTTTCGTCTTCTTTTTCTCCTTCATTTTCTTCTTCTTCTATTACTTCTTCTTCTTCTTCTTCTTCTACTTCTTCTTCTCCTTCTCCTTCTTCCTCTACTACTTGTTCTTCTTCTCCTTCTCCACCTTCTTCTTCTTCTTCTACTAATTCTTCTTCTTCTTCTTCTTCGTCTTCTTTTACCTCTTCTTCTTCGTCTTCTTCTTCTTCTACTTCCTCTTCTGCTTCTTCCTTTTCTTGTTCTTCTTCTTCTTCTTCTTCACCTTCTTCTTCTTCATCTTGTTCTTACTCTTCTCCTTCTACTTCTTCTTCTTCTTCTTCTTCTTTGCCTTCTTTACCTTGTTCCTCTTCTTCTTCTTCTTCTTCAACATCTTCTTCATTTTCTTCTTCTTCTTCTTCTTCTTCTTCTTCTTCTTCTTCTTTTCTTCTTCTTCTTCTTTTTCTTCATCGTCTTCCCCTTTTTTTTCGCCTAATTCTTCCACTTCTTCTTCTTCTTCTTCTTCTTCCTCTTCTTCTTTTACTTCTTCTACTTCATCTTCTTCCTCATCTTCATCTTCTCCTTCTTCTTCTTCTTGCTCTTCCTCTTCTTTTTCATCATTTTCCTCATCGTTTTGTTCCACTTCTTCATCTTCTTCTTCTTCTTCTTCTTCTTCTTCTTCTTCTTCTCCTTCTTCTTCTTCTGCTTCTTCTTCAGCCTCTTCTTCTTCTTCTTCTTCTTCCTCTTCTTCTTCTTCTTCTTCTTCTTCTTCTTCCTTTTCTTCTTGTTCATCTTCTTCTTCTTCTTCAATTTTTCTTCCCCTTCTTCTTCTTCTTGATCCTATTGTCCATCTTTTCTTCTTCAACATCTTTTTCCTCTTCTCCTTCCCGTTCTTCTTCTTCTTGTTCTTCTTCTCCTCCTCCTCCTACTTTTGCTTCATTTTCTTCTTCTTCTTCTTCTTTTTCTTCTACTACTGCTACTACTACTTCTTCTACCTCTTTGTCTTCTTCTTTTTCTTCTTCATCTTCTTCATGATCATCTATTTCTTCTTTTTCTTCTTCTTCTTCTTCTTCTTCTTCTTCTCCAACTACAACTTCTTCTTCTTCATCTGCTTTCTCTTTTACTTCTTCTTCAGCTTCTTCTTCTTCTTCAACTTCTACTTCATCTTCTTTTTCTCTTCTTCTACTTCTTCTTCTTCTTTCACATCTCCCTCTTCTTCAACTTCTTCTTGTTCCTCTTCTTCTTTTTCTTCGTCCACTTCTTCTTCTTCTTCTTCTTCTCGTTCTTCTTCTTCTACTTTCTCTTCTTCTTCTTCTTCTTCTTCTTCTTCTTCAAACTCTCCTTCATCTACATCTTTTTCTTCTTCCACTAATTAATATTCTTCTACTTCTAATTTTTCTTCGCCTTCTTCCTCTTCTTCATCTTCTTCTTCCTCTTATTCCTCTTCTACTTCTTTGTCATCCTCTTCGTCATCTTCTTCTTCTTCTTTCCTTCTACGTCGTCTTGATCTTCTCACACTACTCTCTCATCATCCACTTCTTCCTCTTCTTGTTCTTCTTTCACTTCTTCATCCTCTTCTTCTTCATTTCCTTCTTCTTCTCCTTCTTCTCCTTCTTCTTCTTCCTCTTTCTCTTCTTCCTCTTCGTCTTCTTCATCTTCTTCTTCTTCTTCTTCTTCGTCTTCTTCTGGTTCTTCTACCACTTCTTCCTATACTTCTTTCTCCTCATGGTCTTGTTCTTCTTCTTTCTCTTCTTCTACTTCTTTTTCATTAACTTCTTTTTCTTCTTCTTTCTTATTTTCCTCTTCTTCTTCTTCTTCTTTTTCTTCTTCCATTTTTTCTTCTTCTTTTTCCTCTTCTTCTTCTTGATATTCTTCTACTTCTTCCTCTTCTTTTCTTCCTCTTCTTCTTCTTCTTGTTCTTCTTTTTTCTCTTCTTTTTCTTCCTCTTCTTCTTCTTCTATTTCCTCTTCTTCTTCTTCTTCTTTTGCTTCTTCTTGTTCTTCTTCTTCTTTATCTTCTTCTTCTTCTTCTTCTTATTCTTCTTCTTTTGCTTCTTCGTCTTCCTCATCTTCTTCTTCTTCATCTTCTTTTTTTCCAACTTCTTTATCGTCCTCTTTTTCTTCTTCTTCTTCTTCTTCATCTTCTTCTCTTCTTATTCATTTCCTTTGTCTTCTTCTTCTTCTTCTTCTTCTTTCTCCTCCTCCTCCTTTTCTTCTTCTTCTTCTTCAAAATAATCTTCTCCATGTCCTTCATCTTCTTCAAAATAATCTTCTCCATGTCTTTCCTTCTCCATGTCTTTCTTCTTCTTCGACTTCTTCTTCTTGTTCTTGTTGTTCTTCATCTTTTCTTGTTGTCCTTCTGCTTCTTCTTTTACTTCTTCTCATTCTTCTACTATTACTTCTTCTTCTACTTCTTTTACTTCTTCTCCTTCTTCTTCTTCATCTTTAATTCTTTATCCGATATCCCTAATCCCCTAATCCTTAACACATAATCCCTAATCTTTAATACCTAATCTTTAAGACATTATCCCTTAACCTCTAATTCGTAATCCTTAATCCTTAATCTTTAATCCCTTACTATAAATAATTAATCTCTATTCTCCAATCTCTAATCCTAAAACCTAATCCCTAACCTTTAATCTTAAATACCTAATCAATAATACTTAATTCATAGTATTTAATCTCTTATCCCTAATCTCTAAACCCTAATCACTAATCCTTAATTCATAATCTTAATTTTTGAATCACTAACCCCTAATACTTAATCCCTAACACCTAATCCCTAATCTCCAATCCCATATCCTTAATCCCTACCCCTCTAATCTGTAACACCCAATCCATATTTCCAATTTCTTAATCCCAAAGCACACCCTCCCGAATCCATGATCCATCCTCCCCTTCTGCTTCTTTTTTTTCTTCTTCTTCTTCTAACTCTTCTTCTCCTTCTTCTTCTACTTCTTCCTCTTCTTCTTCTTCTTGCTCTTCTTCCTCTTTGTCCTTTTTCTTCTTCCTCTTCTTCTTTTTCTTCCACTTCTTCTCATTCTTTTTTCTTCTTGTTCTTGTTCTTCTTCTTCTTCTTCTTCTTCTTCTTCTTCTTCTTTTTCCTCTCCCCCTCCTCATCATCATCTTCTTCTTCTTCTTCT
>JAIUJO010000338.1:77500-87500 GCA_023846275.1 Vanilla planifolia
TTCTTCTTCTTCTTCTGTTTCTTCTTACTCTTCTTATTCTCTTCCTTCTTTGAATACTTCTTCTTCTTCATCTTCATCTTCTTCTTCATCTCCTTCTTCTTCTTCTTCTCCTTCTTCTTCTTCTTCTTTTTTCTTCTTCTTCTTCTTCTTCTTCATACTTCATCTAATTATTATTCTTCTTCTTCTTCTTCGTCTTCTTCGTCTACTTCTTCATCTTCTTCTTCTTCTTCCTCTTCTTCTTCTTCTTCTTCTTCTTCTTTTAAGTCTTCTTCTTCTTCTTCTTCTTCGTTATCTTCTTGTTCTTGTTCTTCTTATTCTTCTTCTTCTTCCTCTTCTACTTCTACACATATTCTTCTTTTTCTTCTTCTTCCACTTCTTTTTATTATGCTTCCTCTTCTTCTTCATCTACTCGTTCATCTCCTTCTTCTTCTGCTACTTCTACTTCTTCAACTCCTCATTCTACTTCTTCTTATGCACCTTCTCGTTCTCCTTCTTCTTCTTCTCCTTCTTCTTCTTCTTCTTCTTCTTTGCCTTCTTCTTCTTCCTCCTCTTATTCTTCTTCTTCTTCTTTTCTTCGTCTTCTTCCTCTTTTTCCTCTTCTTCGTGTTCCCCTTCTTCTTCTACTTCTTCTTCTTCTTCTTCTTTTGATCTCCTTCTAGTTGTTCGGCTACTTCTTATTATTTTTCTTCTTCTTCTATCTCTTCTTCTTCTTCTACTACTTCTTCTTCTTCTTTCATTTCTTCTTCTTATTCTTCTTCTTCTTCTACTTCTTCTTCTTTTAATTCTTCTTCTTCTTCTTTTTCTTGCTCTTCATCTTCTCCTCTATCTTCTTCTTATCCTTTTTTTTTCTTCTTCTTCTTCTTCTTCTTCTTATTCTTCTTCTAATATTACTACTACTACATGTTGTTCATCTTCTCCTGCTTCTGTTCTTTCTTCTTCTTCTGCTTCTTCTTCTACTTCTTCTTCTTTTTCTTCTTCTTCTTCTTTTTGTTCTTCCTCTTCTTTTTTAGTTCTTATCCCTTAATCTCTTCTTTTTCTTCTTTTTTTATTCTTTTTTTGTTCTTTAAGGCATAATCCCTTAATCTCTTATCCCTAGTTTCTAATCTTTAATCCTTTATCTAAGAACCCTAGTCCCTTATCTCTATCCCATAATCCAAAAATCCTTATCCTTAATCTTTAATCTTTAATCACTAATTACTAATCCTTAGATTTTAATCTCTTAATACCTAATTCATAATCTTTAATCCTTGATGTTTAATCCCTAATCCCTTAACCCCTATTTAAAAATACCCAATCCACAAACCCTAAGACCTTTACCGCTAATCCCTAATTCATAATCATTAATTTCTAATGCCTAATCCCTAATACCCAATGCCTAAATCTTAATCCTTAATCCTTAATTCCTAATCTCCATCTTCTTAATTTGTTTTACCTAATCCCTGATACCTAGTCTTTAATCCATAAGCCTACCCTTTGTAATCCATAAATCTTCTCCTTCTTTTATTACTTCTTGAAATTCTTCTTCTTCTTCTTAATATTATTTATTATTATTATTATTATACTATTTTACTTCTTATTTCTTCCTCTTCTTTTTCTTCTTCTTCTTCCTCTTCTTCTACCTCTTCTTCTTGTTCTCTTCTCCTTCTTCTTATTCTTGTTCTTGTTCTTTTTCTTCTTCCTTTTGTAGTTATTATTTTTCTTTTCTTCTTCTTCTTCTTCTCTTCTCCATTTATTCTTCTTATTTCTTATTGCTCTTCTTCTTTTCCTCTTCTTGTCTCTCTTCTTTCTCTTCTTATTCTTGCTCTTCTTGTTTTTCTTCCTTTTCTTCTTCCTCTTCTTCTTCCTCTTCCTCTTGTTCTTCTCCTTCCCTCCTCACCATCTTCTTGTTCTTCACCTTTTTCCCTTTATCTTCCTCTCCTTATTCTTCTTCTTTTTCTTATTCTTCCTCTTCTACTTCTTCTCCTTCTTCCTCTTCTTCTTTTTTTCCTCTTCTCCTCTTTCTTCTTCTTCTTCTCTCCTTCCTCTTCCTCTTCTTCTTCTTCTACTTCTTCTTTCCTCTCTTCTTCTTCTTCTTCTTCTCTTCTCTTCTTCTTCTTCTTCTTCTTCTTCTCTTCTTCTTCTTCTTCTTCTTCTTCTTCTTATTCTTCTTCTACTTCTAATTCTTCCTCTTCTTTTTCTTCTTCTTCTTCCTCTTCTTTTCTTCTTCTACCTCTTCTTCTTGTTCATCTTTTCCTTCTTCTTGTTCTTGTTCTTTTTCTCCTTCCTTATCTAGTTCTTCTTTTTCTTTTTCTTATTCTTCTTCTTCTTCTTCTTCTTCTTCTTCTTCTTCTTCTTTTTCTTCTTCTTGTCCTTCTTATTTTTCTTATTCTTATTGATTTTCTTCTTTTCCCTCTTTGTCTCCCTTCTTTCTCTTCTTGTTCCTGCTTTTCTTGTTTTCTTCATTTTCTTCTTCCTCTTCTTCTTCCTCTTCCTCATCTTCTTCTCCTTCCTCCTCACCTTCTGTTCTTCTTCACCTTCTTCCCCTCATCTTCCTCTCCTTCTTCTGCTTCTTTTTCTTCATCTTCCTCTTCTACTTCTTCTCTTTCCTCTTCTTCTTTTTCTTTTTCTTCTCTTTCTTTTTCTTCTTCTTCTTCTTCTTCTTCTTCTCTTCATCATCTTCTTCTCTTCTTCTTCTTCATCTTCATAATTTTCTCCTTCTTCTACTTCTTCATCCTCTGCTTCTTCTTTTTCTTCTTCTTCTTCTTCTTCTTCTTCTTCTCTTTTTCTTCCTCCTATCTTTCCTACTTCTCTTCTTCTCTCTTCTTCATCTTCATCTTCTGCTTCTTCCTCCTCTTTTTCTTACCTTCTTCTTCTCCTCTTCTTCTTCTTCAGCTTACTCTTCTTATTCTCCTCCTTGTTTGACTACTTATTCTTCTGCTCCTTCTTCACCTTCTTCTTCTTCATCTTCTTCTTCTTCTTCACCTTCTTCTACTTCTACTTCTTCTCCTTCTCCTTCTTTTTCCTCTTCTTCTTCTACCACTACTACTTCTAATTCTTCCTCTTCTTCTTCTTCTTTTTCTGCTACTACTACTACTACTACTATAATACTTCTTCTTCTTTCTTCTTCTTCTTCTTCTTCTTCTTCTTGTTCTTCTTCTTCTTCTTCTTCTTCTTCATCTTCAAGTTCTTGTTCATGTTATTCTACTTTCTTCTTCCTTTTGCACTTTTACTTCTTCTTCTTCTTCTTCTTCTTCTTCTTTTTGTTATTCTTCCTTTCCTTCTTCTTCTTCTTCTAAATGTTCTTCTCCTCTACTTCTACTACTTCTTCTTCTACTTCTTCTTCTACTTCTTATTCTACTTCTTCTACATCTTCTTCTTCTCCTCCTCCTCCTTCTTCTTCTCTTTATTCTTCTTCTTCATCATCTTCTTGTTCTACTTCTTCTTCTTCCTCTTCTTCTTCTTCTTCATCTAAATCTTATTGTTCTTCTTCTTACTCAATTTCTTCTTCTTCTTCTACTTATTATTATTATGATTATTATTATTATTATTCCACTACTTCTTTTTATTATTACTATTATTGTTATTATTATCATTATTTTTCTTTTTCTTCTACTTCTTCTTCTAATTCTTCTTTTGCTTCTTCTTCTTTCTCTTGTTCTTCTTCTTCTACTACTACTACTTATTCTTCTTCTTCTTCTTCTTCTTCATGTTCTTCCTCTTCTTCCACTTCTTCTTCTTCCCCCTTTTCCTTATTATTATTATTATTGTTATCGTTATTATTATTATTATTATAGTTATTGTTATTATTATTATTTTTTTCTTTTTCTCCTTCTTCTTCTCCTTCTCTTCTCTACTATCTTCGTCTTCCTCTTCTTCTTCTTCTTCTTCTACTTCTAAATGTTCTCCTTCTTGTTCTTATTCTTCTACTTATTTTTCTTCTTTGTCTTCTTCCTCTTCTTCTTCTTCTCCCTCTTCTTCTTCTTCTTCTTCTTCTTCTTGATCACCTTCTACTTATCCTATTACTACTTCTTATTCTTCTTCTTCTTTTTTCTTCTTCTTCTTCTTTTTTCTTCTTCTTCTCTTTCTTATTTTTCTTTTTCTTCTTCTTCTTCATCTCATTCTTTTGATTCATTTTTTCTTCTTCTATCTCTTCCTCCTCCTCTTCTTCTTCTTCTTCTTTGTCTTCTTTTTCTTCTTCTTCTTCATCTACTTCTTCTACTTTTTCTTCCTCACTTCTTCTTCTTCTTCTTCATATTCTTCTCCAACTTTTACTTCTCTCCCTCAACATCATCATCATCTTCTTCTTCTTCTTCATCTTCTTCTTCTTCTCTTTCTTCGTCCCCTCTTCTTCTTATTTTTTCTTCATTTTTTCCTCTTCTTCTTCTTACTCTGCCTATTCTCTCCCCTTCTTCAACTTCTTCTTCTGCATCTTTTTCTTCTTCTTCTTCAACTTCTTCTTCTTCTTCCTCTCCTTTTTCTTCTTTGACTTCTTCTTCTCTTCCTTTTTCTTCTTCTTCTTCTTCAACTTCATCTAATTCTTCTTCTTCTTTGTTTTTTAATCCTTCTTCTTCTTCCTTCTTCTTCTTCTTCTAGTTCTTCTTCTTCTTATTCTTCTTCTTCTTCTTCTTCCTCTTCTACTTCTGCTTCTTATTATTCTTCTTCTTCTTCTTTTCCTCTTCTTCTTTTTCTTCTTCTTTCTCTTGTTCTTGTTCTTCTTCTTTTACTTGTTCTTCTCCAACTTCTTCTACTTATTCTTCTTCTTCTTCTTCTACTTCTCATTCTACTTTTTCTTCTTCTTCTTCTACCTCTTCTCTTTCTTATCTCTAATCTTTAAGACCTAATCTCTTAATTTCTTCTCCTTAAGCTCTTTTCTTTAATCCCTTATCCTGCATCTCTAATCCTTAATCACTAATCCATAATTTCAAAATCGTAATCCTTAAAACTTAAACTTGATTTTCTAATCCCTAATACCTAGTTCTTAATCCCTTAATCCCTAATCCCTTTTTCCTTATCCATAATCCCTAAACCCTAGCCATAACCACTAATCCTGAATTCATAATCCCTAATTTCTAATCCCTACCCAAATACCTGATCTTTAATCCTTAATCTATAATCCTTAATTACTAATCCTTAATTACTAATCCTTAATCCCCTCCTTAATCATTTTTCCTTAGTCCCTAATCGTTAAGCAAACAGTTCGTAATCCATAATTCGTCTTCTTCTTCTTCTTCTTCATCTCCTACTTTTTGTATTTCTTCTTCTTCTTCACCTTCTTCTTCTCCTTCATCTACTTCTTCTTAAAATACCTTTTCTTCTTCTTCTTCTACTTCTACTTCTTATTCTTCCTCTTCTTCCTCTTCTTTTTCTTCTTTTACCTCTTCCTCTGGTTCCTTATCATTATCATCATCAGCATCTCCTTCTTCTTCTTCTTCTTCCTCTTCTTCTTCTACTTCTTCTTCTTTTCTTCATCTTCTTCTTCTTCTTTTTGTTCTTCCTTTATGTCTTCTTTTTCATCTTCCTCTTCTTGTTATACCTTTTCTTTTCTTTTTCTTCTTCTACTATTTCTTCTCCTTCCTATTCTACTTCTTTCTTCTTTTTTCTTCTTTTTCTCATCTTCTTTTACACTTCTTCTCTGTCTTCTTCCTCTTCTTGTTCTTCCTAAACTTCTTCTTCTTCCTCTTCTTCTTTCTCTTCCCTTCTTTTTCTTCTTACTCTTTCTCTTCTTGTTCTTCTTCACATTCCCCTCATCTTCCTCTTCTTCTTTTTTTTCTTCTTCTACCTTTTCTTCTTATTCTTCTTCTTCTTCTTCCTCTTCATCTTCTTCTTCTTCTTCTCTTCTTCTCTTCTTCATCTTCTTCTCTATCTTCTTCTTCTTCCTCTTCTTCTTTTTCTTCTCCTTCTCTTCTTCTTCTTCTTCCTCATTTTATTCTCCTTCTTCTTGTTGTTCTTGCTCATCTTCTTCTCGTTGTTCTTCTTATTGTTCTTCTTTTTCTTCTCTTTTCTTCCTCTACTTTTTCTTATTCTTTTTCTTCCTTTCTTCTTCTTCATCTTCTTTTTCCTCTTCTTCATCTTCTCTTCTTCTTCTCCTTCTGCTTCTTCTTCTTCTTCTCCTCCTTCTTCAACTTTTTCTACTTTTGCTTCTTCTTCTTCTTCATTAATGTCTTCTTCTTCTCCTTTTTGTTCTTCTACTTTTAATTCTTCTCCTTCCTTTTCTTCTTCTTCTTCTTCTTCATCTTCTTCTTCTTCTTCCTCTTCTACTTTTTCTTCTTCATCTTCTTCTTCATCTTCTTCTACTTCTTCTTTTTCTTCTAATACTTCTTTTTATTCTTCTTCATCATCATCTTCTTCTTCTTCTTCTTCTTCTTCTTCTTCTTCTTCTTCATGTTATTATTCTTATTCTTCCTCTTTTACTTCTCCTTTCTCATATTCTTCTCCTTCTTATTCTTCCCATCTACTTCTTTTTTTGCTTCTATTTCTTCTTCTTCTTCTACAGCTTTTCTCCTTCTCCTTCTTCTTCTTCTCCATCTTCATCTTCTACTTCTCCTTCTCTTTCTTCTACTTCTACTTCTTCAAATTCATCATCTTCTTGTTCTTTTTCTTCTTCTTCTACTTCTTATTCTTCCTCTTCTTTTTCCACTTTTGCCTCTTCTTCTTGTTCCTCTTCTTCTTCTTCTTCCTCTTCCACTTCTTCTTTTTTTTTTCTTCTTCTTCTTCTTGTTCTTCTTCTTGTTCTATTTGTTCTTCCACTTCTTTTTCTTTTTCTTCTTCTTCTCCTTTTTTTTTCTTCTTCTTCTCCTCCTTCCTCTTCATTGTGTTCGACTTCTTCCTCTTCATCTTCTTCATCCTCTCTTCTTCCTTTCAACTCCTTTTCTCTCTTCTTCAACATCTCATCCTTGCTCTTCTTCTCTTTCTTCCTCTTCCCTTTCTTCTTCTTCTTCCTTCTAATCTTCTTCTTCTTCTTCTTCCTACTCTCCTCAACTTCCTCTTCTTCTTCTTCTTTTTTATCTTCTGCTTCCTTATCTTCTTCTTTCACTTCTTCTTCTTTCACTTCTTCTTTCTTTTCCATCTTCTTTTTTTACTTCATCTCTCTTCCTCTTCTTCTTATTCTTATCTTATTCTTCTTCTTCTTCCTCTTTTATTTTTCTTCCTCCTCTTTCTCTAATTCTTCTTCTTCATTTTGATCTTCTTCTTCTTCTACTTCTTCTTCCTTTTCATCTTCTTCTTCCCCTCGAGTTCTTCTTCTTGCTCTTCTTCTTAATCTTTTACACCTTTGGCTTCTTGTTCTTCTTCTTTCGCATCTTGTTCTTCTTCGTCTTCTTCTTCTCCTTTTTCTTCTTCTACTTCTTCTCCTTCCCCTTCTTCTTCTTCCTCCTCCTCTTCTTCTTCTTCTCCTTTTTCTTCTTCTACTTCTTCTCCTTCTCCTTCTTCTTCTTCCTCCTCCACCTCTTCTTCTTTCTCTACTTCTTCTAATTCTTCTACTTCTTCAACTTCTTTTTCTTCTTTTTCCTCTTCTTCTTCTTCTACTACTACTTCTACCTCTTCTTCCACTTCCTTGTCCTTCCTCTACTTCTTTCTCTTACTCTTCTTCTTGGTCTTCCACTTCTTGTTCATCTTCCTCCTCATCTTCTTCTTCTTCTTCAATCTCTTCCCCTCATCTTCCTCTTCTTCTTCTTCTTCCTCCTCCTCCTCTTCTTCTTCTTCCCCTTCTTATTCTTCTACTTCTTCTTCCTTTTTATCTTCTTCCTCTTCTCTTCTTCTTCTTCTTCCTCTTCCTTTTCTTTTTTTCCTCTTCTTCTTCTTCTTCTTTTTCTTCTTCTTCATTTTCTTCTTCTTCTTCTTCTTCTTCTTCTTCCTCTTCTTCTTCTTCTTCTCCTTCTTTCCAACTTCCTCTTCTTCTTCTTCTTCTTCCTTTTCTCCTTCTTCTTTTTCTCCTTCTTCTTCTTCTTCTTCTTCTTCTTTTTCCTCTTCTTCTTTCACTCTACTTCTTCTTCTTCTTGTTCTTGTTCTTCATTTTTTTCTTCTACATTTACTTCTTGTTCTGCCTCTTCTTCTTCTTCTTTCTCTTCTCCTCCTTTTTCTCCTTCTACTTCTTCTTCTCCTCCTCCTTCTTCTTCTTCTTCTACTACTTCTTGTTTATCTTCTTCTTCTTCTTCATCGTCTTCTTCATCTTCTTGCTATCCTTCTTCTTTTTTTCCTCTTCTTCTTCAACTTCTTCTTCTTCTTCTTTTCTTTTCTTTCCTCTTATTCTTCTTCCGTCTCTTCTTCTTTTCCTCTTCTCCTTTCTCTTCTTCTTGTTCTTGTTCTTCCTCTATTTCTTCTTCTTCCTCTTCTTCTTTCTCTTCCTATTCTTCTTCCTCTTCTGCTCCCCTTCTTCTTCCTCCTCATCTTGTTCTTGTTCTTCATCCTCTTCTCCTCATCTTCCTCGTCTTCTTCTCTTCTTTATCTTCTTCTTCTTCTCCTTCGTCTTCTTCTTCTTCCTCTTCTTCTTCTTCTACTTCTACTCCTTTTTTCCTTCTTCCTTGTCTTCGTCTTTGTCTTCTTTTTCCTTTTCTTCTTCTTACTCTTCTTCTTCTTCTTCTGCTTCTTCTTTTTCTACTACTTCTTCCTCTTCTTCTTCTCCTTCTTCTCCTTGTCTTCTTCTTCTTCTTCTTCATCTTCTTCCCCTTCTGCTTCTTCTTCTTCCACATCTTCATCTTCCTATTCTTCTTCTTCTTCCTCTCTTTTTCTGCCCTTCTTTTTCTCCTCCTACTTCTTCTTCTTCTTGTTTTTCTTCTTTTCCTTTGTTTTATTCTTTTTTCTTCTTCTTGTTCTTCTTTTTTTGCTTCTTCTTCTTCTTCCTGTTATTCATCTTCTCCGTCTTCTTCTTCTTCCTCTTCTTCTTCTTCTTATTCTTCTTCTTCTTCTTCCATTCTACTTCTCCATCTTCTTTTTCTTCTTTTTCTTCTTCTTCTTCTCCTTCTCCTTCTTTTCTTCTTCCTCATCTTCATCTTCCTCCACTTCTTCTTCTTCACCTTCTTCTTCTTCTTCTTCTTCTCTTCTCTTTTTCTTCCTCCATTTATACTTTTTCTTCTTCCTCTTCTTCTTCTTCTACAACTTCTTCTTCCACTTCTTCTTGTTTCCTTTCTTCCTCCACTTCTTCTTCTTCTTCATCTTCCTCATCTCATACTTTGACATCTTCTTCTTCTTCTTATCCTTCTTCTTCTTATACTTCTTCTTCTTCTTCTTCTTCTTCTTCTCCTTCTCCTTCTTTTCCTTCTCCTTCTTCTACTACTTCTTCCTCATCAACTTCTTCTTCTTCTTCTACTTCTTCTTTTTCTTCTTCTTCTTCTTCTTCTTCATCATCTTCTTCTTCTTTTTATTCTTCTACTTCTTCCACTTCTACTTCTTCTCCTTCTCCTTATTGTTATTCTTCTTCTTCTTCTTCTTCTGCTTCTTCCTCTTCTTTTTCTTCTTCTTATTCTTCTTCTTGTTCTACTTGTTCTACTTCTACTTTTACTTCTTTTAATACATCTTCTTCAACTTCTTCTTTTACTTGTTCTACTTGTTCTCCAACTACTACTTCTTCTTCCCCTCATTCTTTTTCTTCTACTTCTTCTTCTCCTTCATCTTCTTCTTCTTCTTTTCTTATTTCACTTCTTCCTTTCTTCTTCTTCTACTTCTTCCACTTCTTCTCCTTCTACTTCTTCTTCTTCTTCTTGTTCATCTTCTTTTCCTTCCTTTTCTTCTTTTTCTCTTTCTTCTTCTTCTACTTCTACTTCTTCATCTTCTTCCTCTTCCTCTTTTTCTTCTTCTATTTCTTCTTCTTCTTCTTCTTCCTCTTCTTGATCATTTTGTGCTTATTCTACTTCTCCTTCTCCTTCTTCTTCTTCTTCTTCTTTTTCTTTTTCTTCTTCCTCTCTCTCTCCTCTCTTCCTCTTCTTTTCCCTCTACATCATCTTCCTCCTCCTTCTTCCCATTCTTCATCTTTGTCCTCTTCTCCTTCTTTGTGATCTTCTATTCTTCTACTTTTACTTTACCTTTT
>JAIUJO010000338.1:90000-107500 GCA_023846275.1 Vanilla planifolia
TTTTTCTTCTTCTTCTTCCTTCTTCAATCTTCCTTCCTCTTCTTCCTTCTTATTTCTTCCATCTTCCTACTTCCTTCTTCCCTCTTGCTTAATCCTTCTTCCTTCTTCTTTCTCCTTTCTTCCAACTTCTTCCTCCCTTCTTTTTTCTTCTTTCTTCTTTCTTCTTTCTTCTCCATTCTACATTTCTTCTTCTTCTTCCTTATCATCATCATCATCTTCTTCTTCTTCTTCTAGTTCTTCTTTTTCCTCTACTTCTTCTTCTTCTTCTTCCCATTGTTCTTTTCTTCTTCTTTATTCTCTTCTTCTTCTTCCTCTTCTTCCTCTTCTTTTTCATCTTCTTCTTCTTCAATATATTCTTCTTCTTCTCTTATTCTGCTTCTTCTGGTTCTTCTACTTCTTCTTCCTCTTCCCTTTCTTCTTCCTTTCCTTCTTCTTCTTCTTCTTTGTCGTGTTCTTATTGTTCTACTTCTACTTCTTCATGTTCAACTACTTCTTCTTCCTCCTCTTCTTCTTCTTGTTCTACTTTTTCCTCTACTGCTTCTTCTACGACTACTTCTTCTCTTACTTCTTCTTTCACTTCTTCTTCTTCTTCTTCTATTCTTTTATTTTTACTTATTCTTCTTCTTCTTCTACTTCTTCTTCTTCTTCTTCTACATCTTCTTCCCCATCTTCTTCTACCTCTTATTCTTCTTCCTCTTCTTCTTTCTGCTCTAGTTCCGCTTCTTTCACCTCTTCTTCTTTCTATTCTTTTTCTTCTTCTTTCTCTACTTCTTCTTGCACTTCTTCTGCTTTCTGTTCTTCTTTTCTTCTTCTTCCTTTTCTTCATATCCTTCTTTTTCTTTTTCTTGTTCTTCTTCTTCTTCTTACTCTTTTTCTTCCTCTTCTTCCTCTTCTTCTTCTTCATCTACTTTTTCCTCTTCCTCCTCTTCATCTCTTCTTCTTTTTATTCTTCTTCCTCTTCTTCTTCCTCTTCTTCTTCTTCTTCTTCCTCTTCTTCTTCTTCTTCTTCCTCATCACCTGCTTCTTCTTCCTCCTCTTCTTCCTGATCTTCCTTGCCTTCTTCTTCTTTTTCTTCCAGCTTCTTATTCTTCTTCTTTTATTTCTTCTATGTGTTCTTCTTCTTCTTCTTCTTCCCCATCTTCTTCTTCTTCTTCTTCTTCCCTTTCTTCTTTTTCTTCTTCCTCCCCTTCTTTTTCTTCTTCTTTGTTTTCTAATTCTGCTTCTTCTTCTTCTTCTTCTACTTCTTCTTGTTCTTCCTCCTCCTATTCATCATCTTCCTCTTCTTTTTCTTCTCCTTCTTCTTCTTACTCTTATTATTATTATTATTATTCTTCTTGTTCCTCCTCATCTACTTCTTGTTCTTCTTCCTCTTTTTCCTTATCTTCCTCTTCTTCATCTTCTTCTTCTTCCTCTTCTTGTTCTTTGCCCTCCTTTTTCTTTTCTTCCTGTTCTTCTTCATCGACATCTTTTTCTTCTTCTTCTTCTCCAGCTTCTTCTTCCTCTATTATTCATTTTTGTTCTTCTTCTTCCTCTTCTACTTGTTGTTCTTGTTCTTCTCCTTCTCCTTCTCCTTCTTCTTCTTTTCTTCTTCTTGTTCTTTATCTTCTTCCTCTTCTTCTACTTCTTCTACTTTTTCTTAAATTTCTTCTTGTTCTTCTTTTTATTCTTCTGCTTCTTCTTCCACTTCATCTTCTCCTTTCTCTTTGTCTTCTACTTCTTCTTTTTCCCCTTCTTCCTTATCTTCCTCTTTTCTTCTTCTTTTTCTTCTTCTTCTTCTACTTCTTCTTCTTTTTCTTCTTCTTCTTCTTCTTCTTCTTCTGCTTGTTCTACTTCTTCTTCGATCTCCTATTATACTTCTATCTCATCCTCTTTTTCTTCTTCTTCTTCTTCTTCTTCTTCCTCTTCATTATTTTCTACTTCCTCTTCTTAATCTTCTTCTACTAATTCTACTTCTCCTTCTTATTCATCTCCTTCTTCTACTTCTTCTTTTTCCACTCTCTCCTCTTCTTCCTCTTCTTCTACTTCCTCTTTTTCTTCTTCTTCTTCCTCTACAACTTCTTCCTCTTCCTCTTCTACTTCCTGCTATTATTTTTCTTCTTTCCCTTCTTCTTCTTCCCCTTCTTCTTCTTCTTTTTCTCCTTCTTCTTCTTCTTCTCCATTTTTTTGTTCTTTTTCTCCTTCTTCTACTTCTTTTTCTTCTTCTTCCTTTCGTTCTCCTTCTTCCTTTTCTTTTTCTTCTTCTTCTTCTTCTTCCTCGCCTTCTTCTTCTCACTGTAATTGTTCTTCTTCTTCTTCCTATTCTTCTTTTTTTTCTTCTCCTTCCTCTTCTCCTCCTTCTTTTTCTTCTTCTTCATCTTCTTCTTTTTCTTCTTCTTTTCCTTCTTCTTGTTCTTCATCTTCTACTTCTTCTTGTTCTTCTTCCTTCTCTTTTTCTTCTTTTTCATCTTCTTCTTTTTCTACTTCTTGTTCTTCTTCTTCCACCTCTTGTTCCTTTTCTTCCACTTATTCTTCTTCCACTTCTTCTTCTTGCTCTATTTCTTCTTTTTATTCTTCTTCTTCCACTTCTTCTTCTTCTTCTTCTTCTTCTTCATCTTCTTGTTCTTCTTAATTTTATTCTTCCACTTCTTTTTCTTGTCTTTCTTCTTCCTCTCCTTTTTCTTCTTCTTTTTCTTTTACTTCCCCTTCTTCTTCCTCTTCTTCTTCCTCTTCTTCTACCTCCTCTTCTTTCTCTTCTTCTTCTTCTACTTCCTCATCATCTTCTTCCTCATATTCTTCATCTTCTTCTTCCTTTTCTTCCTCATCTTTCTTGTCTTCTTGTTCTTCATCTTCCTCTTCCTCTTCCTCTCCTTCTTTCTCTTCTTCAACTTCTTGTTCTTCATCTTCTTCTTTCTCTTTCTCTTCTTCTTCTTCTACTACTACTTCTTCTTCTTCTTCCTTTTCATGTTTATCTTATTCTTCTTTTTCTTCTTCTTACTCTTCTTCTTCTTCTTCTTCTTCTTTTACTCCTCATTCTTTTTCATCTACCTCTTCTTTATCTTTTTCATCTTCTTCTTCCCCTTCTTATTCCTCTTGTTCTACTTTTTCCTCTTCTTCTTCTTTTTCTACTTCTTCTTTTTCTTCTATTCCTTCTTCCTCCTTCTCTTCTTCACCTTTTTCCTCTTCTTCTTCCGCTTCTCCCTACTCTTCTTCTTCCTCCCCTTCTTTTTCTTCCCCTATTTCTTCTTCTCCTCCTTCTTGTTCAACTTCTTCTTCTCCTCCTCCTTTTTCTTCTTTTTCTTCTTCTTGTTCTTCTCTTCCAACTTCTTCTTCTTCTTCTTCTACCTCTTCTTCTACCACTTCTTCTTTTTCTTCCCCTTCCTCATCATCTTCTTCTTCTTCTTATTTTTCTTCCTCTTCTTTCTTTTCTTCATCTCCTTCTTCTTCATCTTCTTCTTTCTATTTTTGTTCTTCTTCTTCTTCTTTTTTCTCCTTCTTCATCTCCTTCTTCTTCCTCTTCATCTTCTTCCCCTTATTCCTCTTCTTCTTCTTCTTCTTCTTCTTCTTCTTCTTCCCCTTCTTCTTGTTCTTCTTCTTCTTCTTCATCTACTCCTCATTCTTTTCTTCTTCCTCTTCTTTGTCTTCTTCTTCTTCTCCTCCTTTTTCCCTTTCTTGTTCTTCTTGTTCTACTTTTTCCTCTTCTTCTTCTTCTTCTTCCTCTTCTTCTTCTTCTTTTTCTTCTTGTCCTTCTTCTTCCTCCTCCTTTTCTTCACCTTTTTCCTCTTCTTCTTCTGCTTCTCCCTATCCTTCTTCTTCCTCCCCTTCTTTTTCTTCCCCTTCTTCTTCTTCTCCTCCTTGTTCTACTACTTCTTCTTCTCCTCCTTCCTTTTCTTCTTTTTCTTCTTCTTCCTCTTCTTCTTCTTCATCTTATTGTTCTCTTTCTTCCAATTCTCCTTCTTTTTTCTCTTCTTGTTCCCCTTCTTCTTCTTCTTCTTCTACTACTACTACTGCTACTTCTTCTACTTCTTCATTTTCTTCTTCTTCTTCTTCTTCTTCTTCTTTTCTTCTTCTTCTTCTTCTTTATCTACTTCTTCTACTTCTTCTCCTTATTCTTCTTCTTCTTCTTTACTTTCTTTTTCTTCAAGTTCTTCGTAATCCTTAATCCTTATTCCTTAATCCCTACTCCTTAATTCGTTCCCCCTAATCTTTAATCCCTAATTTGTAAGGCTTAATCCATCCCTTTCTAAACTCTAATCAACCCTTAATCAATAATTCATAATCCTTAATCCCTAATCTCTAATCCTTAATCTCTATTTCCTAAACCCTAATCCTTAATACCTAATCACATGCCTATGTCCTTAATCTTTAATCCTTAATATCTAATCCCTAATGACTAATCCTTAATCCTTATTCCCTAATCTATAATTGTTAATCCTAATTATAATCGCTTAATCTTTAGTCCCTAATCCATAATCCTTAATTCCTTTTTCTAAATCCATAATCCTTAACCTTTAAGATTAGAGATTAGGGATTATGGATAGCAATTAGGGATTACGATTTAGGGATGAAAGATTACAAATTCAGGTGTATGGATTAGGGAATAAGTGAAAAGGACTAGGGATTAAGCATTATGAATTAGGAACTAAGGATGAAGGGATTAATGATTAGGGGTTTAGGATTAAGGATTAAGGTATTAATTTACCCTAATACCTAGTTACTAATCCTTATTCCTTAATCTCTGATTCCTAATCCCTAAAATCCCATCTCTAATCCATCCTTCCTCAATCCTTAATTCATAACCCCTAATCCCTAATCCATCTCTTCATCCTCTTCTTCTTCATCTTCCACTTATTCTTGTTTTTCTTTTTCTTCTTCTTTTTCTTCTCCTCTTCCTCTTCTTCTTCTTCTTTCTCATTTGTTTTTCTTCTTCTTCTTCTTCTTCTTTCTCATCTTCTTCTTCCTCTTTTTCTTCTTCCTCATCTTGCTCTTCTTCTTCTTCTTCTTTTTCTTCCTCTTCTTTTTCTACTTCTTCTTCTTCTTCTTTTTCTTCTTCGTTAGCCTCTTTTTCATCTTCATCTTCCTCATCTTCCTCTTTCTTCTTTCTTCTTTCTTCTTTCTACTTTCTTCTTTCTTCTTCTTTCTTCATTCTTCCTTATTCTTACTACCTTCCTTCTTTTTTCATCTTTCATCTTTCTTCTTTATTCTTCTTCCTCTTCTTCTTCTTTCTTCCTTCTTCCTTCTTCCTTTTTTCTTCTTTCTTCACTCTTTTTCTTCTTCCTTTTTCTTTCTTTGTTTTCCTTAATCTTTAATCCTTAATATCAAAACTATCTGCAATCTATAATCTATAATCTTTAATCCCTAACCTCTAATCCATAATCTCTAGTCCTTAAACTCTAATCTCTAACACCTATTCCCTAATCTATAATCTCTAATCCTTAAACCCTAATCCATAATCCTTAATCCCTAATCTCTAATCGCTAATCCTTCTCTAATACCAAGTCTTTAATCCTCATCTTAATCTCTTAATCTTTAAACTTTAGTCTCTAATCACTAATCTTGAATCCTGTAACCTTAATCTTTAATCTCTAATGCTTAACACTTAATCTCTATTCCCTAATCCTTAATCCTTAAACCTGTCCCTAATCTCTAATCCTTAATCCTTAATAATTAATCTTTTAATTCTTAATCCCTAATCTCTAATCACTATTTGTTAATCCCTTCATCCATAATCTGTAATCTATAATCTATAATCATTAATCCTTAATCCCTAATCCCAATTACTTATTCCCTAACTTCTACTACCTAATCTTAAATCCCTAATCATTAATCACTAACCCTAAACCCTAATTACAAACTACTAAATCTCTAATCCTTAATCCTTAATTCCTCTTCTTCTTCTTTTTTTATTCTTTTTCCTCTTCTTCATCTTCATCTTCTTCTTCTTTCTTCCTTCTTCCTTCTTCATCTTTCTTCTGCCTTCTTCTTTCTCCTTAATCCTTAATCTTAATCCCTAATCTAGCCCAAATCTCTAATCTCTAATCTTTTATCCCTAACCTCTCATCCCTAATCTCTAATCCCTTATCTCTAATCTCTAATACCAAATTCGTAATCTCCAATCCCTAATTTAGAAACCATAATACCTAATCTATAATCTCTATTCATTAACCTCTGATCTTTAACCACTAATCTCTAACTTGTAAACCCAACTCTATAGCCTCTAATCTTAATCTTGATTCCTTAATCACTAATCCTAAATCCTACATCCTAATTCTTTACACTCTAATCCCTAATCTTAATCCCTAATCTCAAGTCCCTAATCTATAATACATAATCTCTAATCCATAATCCTTACCTCAATTTTTAATCCATATTCCCTTATCCTTAATCCCTAATCCATGCTTCCTCATCACAAATCCCGAATCCATAATCCCTAATCCCTAATTTGTCTCTTCTACCTCTTCTTCTTCTTCCTCTTCTTCTTCTGCCTCTTCTTCTTCCACTTCTCCTTCTTCTTCTTCTACTTCTTCACCTTCTTCTCTTTCTACTTCTCCTTACTCTTCTCCTATTTATTCTTCTTCTAGCTCTTCCTCTTTTTCATCTTTGTCTTCCTTTTCTTCATCTTGTTCTCCTTCTTCTTCTTCTTCTTCCTCCACTTCTTGTTCTTCTTCTTCCTCTTCTCTTTCTTCTTCTTCTTCTTCTTCTTCCTCTTCTTCCTCCTCTTCCTCTTCTTCTTCTTCTTCTTCTTCTTCTTCTCCTCCTTCTTCTTCTTTACTTCATCTTCTTCTTCTTCTTCTTCTTCCTCTTCTTCTTCTTCTTCCTTTGCTTCTTCTTCTTCTTCTTCCTCTTCCTCTTGTTCTTCTTCTTCTTCTCAAATTCTTCTTCTTTTTCTTCTTCTTCTTATTCTTCATTCTCTTCTTCTTTTTCTTCTTCCACTTCTTCTTCTTGCACTTGTCTTTCCTCTTCATTCTCTTCTCCTTCTTCCTCTTCTTCTTCTTCTTCTTCTTCTCTTCTTTTTCTTTTTCTTTTTTTTCTTCTTCTAATTTTTCTTATTCTTTTTCCTCTTCTTCTTCTTCTTCTTCTTCTCTTTCATCTTCTTCTTCTATTTTATCTTCTTCTTTTTCTTCTTCTTCATCCTTTTCAGCTTCTTTTTCTTCTCCTTACTTCTTCTTCTTCTCCTTCTTCTTTGTAATCCTTAATCCCTAATCTTTAATCTCTACTCCTTTATACCTTCCTGCCTGATCTCTCATCCCTAAATCTATGTATCCTAATCAATCCCTCCCAAATCCCTAATCACTACTGTCTAATCCATAATCCTTAATTCTTAACTCTTAATCCTTAATCGCTAATCCCTAATCTCCATTCCATAATGTTAAATATTTAATCCCTAATCCTTTATTCTCAATCCCTAATCTCTAGTCTCTAATTCCTAATCCTTAATCCTTAATCTAAAATCCCTAATCCTTAATCCCTAAACCCTATTCCTAATTGTAATCATTTAATCTGTAATCCTTAACCTCTAATTCGTAATCTTGAATCCCAAATCCATAATCACTAATCTCTAATCCTTAATCCCTAATTCCTATTCCCTAATTCGTAATCCCTAATCCTAAATCTTTAATCCGTAATCCTTGGTAATTAATACCTAATCATTAATCTCTTCATCCCAAATTTCTAATCCTTAATCCCTAATACTTATTACTTTTACTTAATCCCTACTCTTTAATCCTTAACCCTTAATCCATAAACCCTAATACCTGGATACTAATCCAATTCCCTAATCTCTAATCCTTAATCTCTAACATCTAATCACTAATGCCTCCCTTCTTAATCCCAAATCTTTAACCCCTAGTCCATAATCCATCTCTGCATCTTCTTCCTCTTCTTCATCGTCTTCCTCTACTTCTACTTCTTTTTGATTTTCTTCTTCTTCTTCCTCTTCTTTCTCATCTTCCCCTTCTTCTTCTTCTTCTTCCTCTTCTTCTTCCTCTTCTTCCCCTTCTTCTCTTCTTCTTCTTCCTCTTCCTCCTCCTCCTCATCTTCTTCTTTCTCAACTACTTCTTCTCCTTCTTTTCTTGTTCTTCTTTTTCCTATTCTTCTTCCTCTTCTTCATTTTCTTCTTCTTCTTCTTCTTCTTCCTCCATTCTTCTTTCTTATTTCTTCTTTCTACTTTCTTCTATCTACTTTCATCTTTCTTTTTCCTTCTTCCTTCTTCCTTCTTCCTTCTTCATATCTTCTTCCTTCTTCTTCCTTCTTCCTTCATCTTTCTTCTTTCTTCTTTATTCTTCCTCCTCTTCTTCCTCTTCTTCTTCTTCTTTTTTCCTTCTTCGTTCTTTCTTCTTTCTTCCTTCTTCTACTTCTTCCTTCTTCCCTACCCTTAATCCCTAATCTTTAATCCCTAACCTCTAATCCTTAATCATTACTCCTTAAACTCTAGTCTCTAATACCTAATCCTGAATCATTAATCTATAATCCATAATCCGTAATCTCTAATCCCTAATCTCTAATCATTAAGCACTAATCCCTAATCCCTAAGCTCTAATCCGTAGTCTTTAATCTTAGTCATAATCCCTGAATCTCTAATCTTTAATTCTTAATCTCTAATCCTGAATCTTGCATTCTTAATCTTTAATCTCTAATCCTTAAACCCCAATCCTTATTCCCTAATCCCTAATCTTACAACCCTAATCTCTAATCATTAATCTTGAATAATTAATAACTTAATTCTTAATCCTTAATCTTCAATCTCTAATTATTAATCTCTTTATCTTTAATCCTAATCCATAATCCTTCATCACTAATCCCTAATCCATAGTCTTAATCACGTACTTCCTAATCCTTACTCCTAAATCTTTAATCCCTAAACCCTAATCCCTAATTGCTAACTCTGTAATCTATAATCCTTAATCTATAATTCTTAATCACCAATCCTTTCCTCTCTAATCATTAATCCATATTCCTTTATACCTTATCCTTAATCCTTCCTTCCTTAATCAATAATCCCCAACCCATATCCCCTAATCTTTAATCTCTAATCCATCTCTTCTTTCTCTTCTTCTTTTGCTTCTTCTTCTTCTTCTTCTTCTTCCTCTTCTTCTTCTTCCCTTTTTTTCTTCATCATCCTCATCTTCATCATCTTCTTTCTCTTCTTCCTCACTTTCCTCTTCATCTTGTTTCTCTTCTTCTTCCTCCTCTTATTCATCATCTTCTTCATCTTCGTCCTCTTCCTCCTCTTCTTCTTCTACTTCTTCTTCCAATTCTTATTTTTTTTCTTCCTTTTCTTCTTCTTCTTCTTTCCCTTCTTCTTCTTCCTCTTCTTCTTTTTCCTTTTCTTCTTCATCATCTTCTTCTTCAACTTCTTCCACTTCTTCTTCTTCATGTTGTTTTTCTTCTTCTTCATCTTCTTATTCTTCTTATTCTTCTTATTCTTCTGGTTCTTCTCCTTCTTCTTGCACTTTTATTTTTTCTTCTTCTTCTTCTTCTTCTCCTTCATCTTCTTGTTCTTCTTCTTCTTTTATTTCTTCTTCTTCTTCTTCTTCTTCTTCTTCTCTTCTTCTATTTCTCTTTTCATCTTCTTCTTTTCTTCTTCCTCCTCCTCATCTTCTTCTTCTTCTTCTTCTTCTAGTTCTTCACCTTCTTCTCTTCTTTGTCTCACTGTTCTCTTTCTTCTTCTTCTTCCTTTTCTTCTTCTTCCTCTTCCTCTTCTTTCTCTTCTTCTTCTTTTTCTCTTCTACTACTAGTTCTTATTCTTCTTCCTATTCTTCTTCTTCTTTATCTTCCACTTCCTCCTCCTGCCCTCCTCCTCCTCCTCTTCTTCTTATTCTTCTTCTTCTCCTTCTAGTTCGTCTTCCTCTTCTTACTTGACCAACTCTTCTTCTTCTTCCTAATCTTTTTCCTGTTCTTCTTCTACTTCTTCATCTTCTTCTTCATCTTTCCCTTCTTCTTCTTCGTCGTCTTCTTCTTCTTCTTCTACTTCTTGTTTGACTTCTTCTTTTTCTTTTTCTACTCCTTCTCCTTCTTCTTCTTCTTCTTCCACTTCTTTTTCCTACTCTTCTTCTTGCTGTCTTTTCTCATTTTCTCCTCCACTTCTACATCTTCTTCTTCTTCTTCTTCATCTCTCCTTCTTTTTCTTCTTTTTCTTCTTCTTCTTCTTCTTCTTCTTCTTCTACTTTTCCCACTTTTTTTTCCTGTTCTTCTTCTTCGTCTTCCTCTTCTTATACTCCTACATCTTCTTCTTCTTCATTCTCTTCTCCTACTTCTTCTTGTTTTTCTTCTTCTGCTTCTTTTTGTCTTCTTATTCTTATTCTTCCTTCGTCATTTTCTTCTTCTTCCACTTGTTCTTCTTTTTCCTCTTTCTATTCTTCTTCTTCTTTGTCTCCTTATCCTTCTTCCTCTTCATCATCTTCTTCTTCTTCCTCTTCTTCCACTTCTTCTGTCATTTCTTCTTCTTCTTCTTCTTCTTCTTATTCTTCTTCCTGTTCTTCTTCTTCTTCTTACCCTTCTTCTTCTTCTACTTCCTCTTCGTCTTCTTCTTCTTCTTCTACTACTTCTTCGTCTTCTTCCTTTTCTTCTTCTTCTTTTTCCTCTTCCTCCTTTTTCTCTTCTTTATCTTCCATTTCTTCTTATTGTTTTTGTTCTTCCTCTTCTTTCTCTTCTTCTTCCGCCTCTTTTTCATCCTCTTCTTCTTCTTCTTCTTCTTCTTCTTCCGCTTCTTCTCTTCTTCTTTTTCTTATTCCTTTTCTTCTTTGACTTCTTCTTCTTGTACGTTTTCCTCTTCTTTTTCCTCTTCTTGTTCATCTTCTTCTTCTTCTTCTTTTCCTTCATCCTTTCTTCTACTTCTTATTCTTGTTCATCCTCTTCTCCCTGTTTTTCTTCTTCTTCTTCTTCTTTTCCTCTTCTTATTCTGATTCTTGTTCTTGTACTTCTTCTTCTTCTTCTTCTTCTTCTTCCTCTTTTTATCTCCTGATCACTAATCCCTAATACTTAAACCTAATGTTTAATACCTAGTCCATAATCTTTATCCCTACTCCCTAATACATAATGACAAATCTCTAAACCATAATCTCTAATTTCTAATCAATAATACCTAATCGTAAATCCCTAAGCTCTAATCCATGATCCCTAATCCTTTATCTCTAATGCCTAATCTCTAAATCCAACCTTCCTAACCTCTAATTCTTAATCTCTAATCCTAAATCGCCAATCTATAGTCCTTAGTAATTAATCTTTTAATCCTAAATTTCTAATCCATAAGCATTAATTCCTTCATCCCTAATCCTTAATCCCTAATCTCTTTTACTTATTACATAATCCAAACTTTTAATCCTTAATTCTTAATCCCTAAACCCTATTCCCTAATTGCTAATCCTTATTCCGTAATCATTGATCCCTAACACTTATCTGTAATGCCTAATCCTTAATCTCTCTTATATTAATCCCTAATCCTAAATCGCTAACTTCTAATCGATAATCACTAATCCATCTCTTAATCTTATTCTTCTTCTTCCTCTTTCACTTGTTCTTCCTCTTCTTCTCCTTCTTTTTCTTCTTCTTCTTCCTTATTTTCTTCTTGTTCTTCTTCTTCCTCTTCTTCCTGATCTTCCTCTTCCTCATCTGCTCCTCCTTCTTCTCTCTCTTCTTCTTCTTCTTCCTCGTCTTCTTCTTCTTCCTCGTCTTCTTCTTCTTCTTCGTCTTCTTCTTCTTCTTCTTCCTCCCCTTCTTCTTCTTCCTCTTCTTCCACTTCTTCTCCTTCTACTTCTTTTTTTGTTCTTCTTTTGCCTCTTCTTCTTCCTCTTTCTCTTCTTCTTCTTCTTCTTCTTCTTCTATGATTTCTTCTTCTTCTTCTTCTTTGACTACTCCTTCTCCTTCTCCTTCCCCTATTCCTTCTCCTTCTCCTTCTCCTTCCCCTAATCTCTAATCCTTAATCCCTAATCTTTAATCCTTAGTCTCTATTCCCTAATCTCTAATTCCTAAATAATAATCTGTAATACCTAATCCATAATCTTTATTCCTTAATCTATAATCTATAATCCATAATCGCTAATCCCTAATCCTTATCTCTTAATCGCTAATCCCTAATCCTTATCTCTTAATCGCTAATCTCTAATCCCAAAACCCTATATCCTTGTCTCCAAACTTATCTTAATCCCTTAATCTCCAATCACTAACCCCTAATTTTTAATCTTAAACCATATTACCTAAATTTTCAATCCTAATCCCAAATCCTTAATCCTTAATTCTAATCCTAAATCCTTTATCTCTGATTCTTCTTCTTCTTCTTCTACCCCTTCTTCTTCTTCCCCTTCTTCTTCTTCTTCTACTATTACTACCTCTTCTTCTTCTTATCCTTTTCTTCGTCTTCTTTCCCTCTTCTTCTTCTTCTTCTACCTGTTTTGCTTGTTCTTCTTTGATTTCTTTTTCTTACTCTTCTTCCTCTTCTTTCTCTTCTTCTTCCTCCGCCTCTTCTTCTTCTTCTTCATTTCTTCTTTTTCTTTTTCTTCTTCTTCTTCTATTTCTTCTTTCTCATCTTCTTTTTCCACTTCTTATTTTTTTCTCTTCTTTTTCCTTTAAATTTTTTTCTTCTTCTTCTCCTTCAACTTCTTCTTCTACCTATTTTTTTTCTTCTTCTTCTTCTTCAACTTCTTCACCTTTTTTCTCTTTAATTCTGCTTCTTTTTCTTCTTCTTCTACTTCTTCCCTTTCTTCATCTTCTTCTTCTTCTTCATCCTCTTCTTCTTCTTCTACTACTACTTCTCTTCTTCTTCTTCTTTTTCTTCTTCTTCTTTTTCTTCTTCTTCTTCTTCTTTTTCATCTTCTTCTTATTCTTGTTCTTGTAATTCTTTTTCTTTTTTTCTTCTTCATCTTCTTAATCTTCTTCTTCTTCTTCTTCCTCTCTTAACCTTCTTCTTCTTTTTCTTTTTCTTAATCTTCTTCTTCCACTTCTTCCATTTCTCCTTCTTCCTTTTCTTCTTCTTCGTCTTCCTCTTCTTTCTGCATCTTCTTCTTCTTCTTCTTCTTCCCCTTTTTCCTCTTATTACTCTTGTTCTTCGGCCTCTTCTCCTTCTTCTTCCTCCTCTTCTTCTTTTTCTCTTTCTTCTTCTTTTTCTTCTTCTTCTTCCTCTTCTTGTTCTTTTTCTTATTCTTGCTCTTCTTCTTCTTACTCTTCTTCTTTCCCTTCTTCCTCTTTCTCTTCTTCTTCTTCTTCTTCTTCTTCTACTACTTCTTCTTCTTCTACTTCTTCTTTTTCTTCTTCTTCTTCTTCTTCAAGTTCTTCTTCTTTTTTTCTTCATATTCTTCCTCTTCTTCTTCTTCTTCTTCTTCTTCTTCCTCCTCCTCCTCATCCTCTTCCACTTCTTCTTCTTCTTCTTCTTCCTCTTCTTCTTCTTCTTCTTCTTCTTCTTCCTCCTCCTCCTCCTCTTCTTCTTATTTTTCTTTTTCCTCTTGCTCCCTCTTCTTCTTCTTCTTCTACTACTACTTCATTATCTTCCTTCTTCAGTCTTCTCCTTTCTGATTTCTTATTTCTTCTTCCTTCTTCCTTCCTCTTTCCTCCTTCCTTCTTCCATCTTTTCTCTTCCTTCTTTCTTTTTCCTTCTTTCTTCTTTCATCTTTGTTTTTTCTTTTTTCATGTTTCTTCTTTCATCTTCTTTCTTCATCTTTCTTCGTTCTTTCTTTTTTATTCTTTCTTTCTTCTTCTTCTTTCTCTTCTTCTTCTTCTTTCTCTTCTTCTTCTTCTTTCTTCTTCTTCCTCTTCCTCCTCTTCTTCCTCTTCTTCTTCCTCTTGTTCCTCTTCTTCTTCTACTTCTTCTTCTTTCTCTTCTTCTTTCTCTTCTTCGTCTTCTTCTTCTTATTCTTCTTCCAATTCTTTTTCTCAATCTGCCTTGTCATTTTCTTCTACTTCCACTTCTTCCTAATCTTCCTCGTCTTTTTCTTCTACTTGTTGCTCTTTTTCTTCTTCTTCTTCTTCTTCTTTCTCTTCTTCTTCTTCTTCTTTCTCTTCTTCTTCTTCCTCTTCTTCCACTTCTTTTTCCTCTTCTTCTTCTGCCACTCCTTGTTCTTCTTCGTCTTTTCCTTCTTTTTCTTCTTCCCCTTCTTCTTTTTGTACTTCATCTTTTGCTTCTTCCTCCTCTTATTCCTCGTCTTGCTGTTCTTCCTCTTCTTCTTCCTTTTCTTCTTCTTCTTGCTCTTCTTTTTCTTCTTCTTCTTCTACTTTCTCATCTCCTTCTTATTCTTCTTCCTCTTCTTCCTCATTTTCCTCTCCTTCTTCTTCATCTTCTTCTTCCTCATCTTTCTCTTCTTCTTGATCTTCTGCTTCTTCTTCTTCCTCTTTTTCTTCTTCTTCTTCTTCTTCTTCTTTATATTCTTCTTCTTCCTCTTCTTCTTCTTCTTCTTCTTCTATTTCTTCTTCTACTTCATCTTCATCTTTTACTTCTTCATCCTCTTCTTCTTCCTCTTCCTCCTCTTGTTCTACTTGCTCTCCTTCTTTCTCCTCTTTGTCTTCTTCTTTTCCATTGCCAACTTCTTCTCCTACACCTCCTTCTCGTTGTCCTCTTTCTGCTTTTCCTTTTCTTTCTCCTTCTCCGTCTTCTTCTGCTTCTTCTTCTTCTTTCTTGTTTTTTCTTTTTTCTTTCTTCTTTCTCATTTCTTCTTCCTTCTTCCTTCTTTCCTCTTTCTTCTTCCTTCTTCCTTCCTTCTTCCTTCCTCCTTCTTCCTACTTCCTTCTTCCTTCCTCCTTCCTTCTTGCTTCTTTCTTCCTCCTTATTCCATCTTCCTTCTTTCTTTTTTCTTTTTTCCTCTTTCTTCTTTCTTTTTTCTTCTTACTACTTTCTTTCTTTCCTCTTTCTTTCTTTCTTTCTTTTTCTGCTTCTTTCTTCATCATCTTCTTCTTCTTCTACTTCTTCATCTTTATCCTGAAACTATAATCCCTAATCCTAACTCCTTAATCTGTAATCCCTAATATATAGTCCATAATCCCTCTCTTCTTAATCTCCAATCCTTAAT
Source organism: Vanilla planifolia (assembly GCA_023846275.1). NCBI lineage: Eukaryota > Viridiplantae > Streptophyta > Magnoliopsida > Asparagales > Orchidaceae > Vanilla > Vanilla planifolia. The sequence continues at coordinate 104,970 of JAIUJO010000338.1, forward strand.
CTATAATTCTTAATCCTTAATCTCTGTTTGTTAATCTCCATTGTCAAATCCTTAATCACTAATAACCAATCCCTAACATTTAATATTTAATCCATTCCAAATTCTTAATTCTTAATAACTCAACCTTAAACCCTAATCCTAAATCTTTAATCACTAATGCCTAATCTTTAATCCCTAATATTTAATCCCTAATCTTTAATACCTAATCCCTAATCTCTATAATATTTAATGCTTAATCCTTATTCCTTAATCCCTAACCTCTAATCTCTAATTCCTAATTCATAATCTCTAAATCCTAATCCATAATCTCTAGATGCAAATCCTTAATCCCTAATGCTTAATCCTGAATCCTTTTATCAATAACTTCTAATCTGTAATCCTTAATCTAATCCCAAATCCCTAATTCTTAATCCAAATTCCCAAATCAATATTCCCTAATCCCTAATCCCTAACCCTAATCCCTAATCCTTAACTCCTCACACTTAATCCTGAATACTTATTCCTTAAACCCTAATATTTAATCCTTAATCCCTAATCTATAATACTGAATCCCTCCCTCCCTAACACCTTATCCCCAATCCCTAACACCTAAATGTTAATGCATAAGTCGTGACACACTAATCCATAATATGTATTCTTCTACTTCTTTTTCTTCCTCTTCATCTCCTTTCTCTTGTTCTTCCATTTCATCGTTGTCTTCTTCTTTTTCTTCTTAATATTCTTCCTCATCTTTTTGTTTTTCTTCTTCTTCTTCTTTTTCTTTCTCCTCTTTCTCTTCATATTCTTCTTCTTCTTCTTCCTACTCCTCCTCCTCTACTTCCTCTTCATCTTCTTCTTCCCTTTCTTCTTCTTCTTCTTCTTCTTCTTCTTCTTCTCTTTCTTGTTCTTCTTCCTTCTCTTCTTGTTCTTCTTCTCCTGGTTCTTCTTCTTCCTTTTCTTCATCATCATCATCTTCTTCTTCTTCTTCTTCTTCTTCTTCCTATTCTTCTTCTTAATCTTCTTCTTCTTCTTATTTAGCTTCTTCTTGTTCTTGTTCTTCTTCTTCTTCTCTTTCATCTTCCTCTTCATTTTCTTCTTCTTCTTCTTCAACTAGTTCTTCTTCTTCTTCCTTTTCCTCACATTCTTCTTCCTCTTCTTCTCCTTCTTGTTCTCCTTCTTCTTCTACTTCTTCTACTTCTTCTTCCTCTTCATCTTCTTCTTCTTCTTCTTATTCTTCTTCATCATCGTCTTCATCTTTTTCATCTTCTTCTTCTTCTTCTTCTGCATTTTTTTCTCCTTCTTTGACTTCTTCCTCTTCCCTTAATCATGTTCTTTTTCCACTTTTCCTTTTTTCCCTCTTCTCCTTCTTTCTTTACTTCTTCTTATTCTTCCTCCTCCTCTTGTTCCTCATCTTGCTCTTCTTCTTCTTCTTACTCTTATTCTTCTGCCCCTTCCTCTTCTCCTCCTTCTTCCTCGTCTTTCTCTTGTTCTTCTTCCTCTTCTTCCTCAACTTCTTCTTCTTCTTCTTCTTCTTCCTCTTCTACTTCTTCTTTCTCATCTTTATCTTCTTTTTCATCTTCTTCTTCTTCATCTTCTTCTTCTTCATCATCTTCCCCTTCTTCTTCCTCTTCTTATTCTCCTTCTACTTCATATTCTTATTATTTCTTATCTTCTTCTTTTTCTTCTTCATCTTATTCTTCTTCTACTACTACTACTTCTTGTTCTCTTCTTCTTCTTCATCATCTTCTACTTTTTCTTGTTCTCCTTCTTTCTATTATTCTTTTTCCTCTCCTTTCTCTTCTTCTTCTCTTTCTCCTACTCCAAAATCTTCTCCTACACCTCCTTCTCATTCTCCTCTTCGTCCTTTTCTTTCTCCTTCTCTTCTCCTTCTTATTCTTCAACTTCTTCTTCATCTTCTTCTTCTTTCTTCATTGTTCTTCATTATTTTTTCTTTCTACTTTCTTATTTATTCTTCCTTCTTCCTTTTTCCTTCTTCCTTTTTTCTTCTTACATCTTACGTCTTCCATCTTTCGTCTTCCTTCTTGCTTATCTCCTCTTCCTTCTTCCTTGTTCCTTCTTATTTCTTCTTTCCTTCATGTTCTTTATTCTTTCATTCTTCTTCTTTGTTTTTCTTCTTCTTTCATCTTTTCCCTTATTATTCCATCTCATTTATTCTTTTTTCTTTCATCTTCTATCTTTCTTTTTCTTCTTCCTCTTTCTTCATCGTCTTCTTTGTGTTCTACTTCTTTTACTACTATTATTTCTTCTTCTTCATCATTTTCTTCTTCTTCTTCTTGATCTTCTTCTTCTTCTTTTTTGTCTTATTCTTATTCTACGTCTTCTTCTTTTCGTCTACTTCTTTGACTTCTTCTTCTTCTTCTTCTCCTTCTCCAGTTTCCTCTTCTTTTTCTTTTTAGTCTTCTTCTTCTTCTTCTATTATCCTCTTGTTCTTATTCTTCTTCCTCCTCTTCTTCTTACACTTCATCTTCTTCTTCTTCTTCTTCTTCTTCTTCTTCCTCTTCTTCTTCTTCTTCTTCTTCTTCTACTTCTTC
>JAIUJO010000338.1:112500-152500 GCA_023846275.1 Vanilla planifolia
AATATTTAATATTTAATCCATCCATTATCCATAATCCTTAATCCCTAATCCTTAAACCCTAAGCTAAAATCGTTAATCCCTAATGCCTAATCCTTAAACCTTAATCTTTAATACCTAATTCTTAATCTCTATTTCCTAATCCTTAATCACTAAACCCTAATCTTCCTAAACCCTAATACTTAATCCTTAATATTTAATCCTTATTCCCTTAATCAATAACTGAAAATTTGTAATCACTAATCTAATCTCTAATTCCTAAATCTTAGTCCAAATTCCAAAATACTTATTACCTAATCCCTAATCTATAAACCTTGACCCAAATCACTAATCCTTAATCCCTAATTCTTCCTTCTTCCTCCTCTCCTTCCTATTCCTATTCTTCCTCTTCTTCTTCTCCTACTACTTCTTTTTCTCATTCTTCTTCATCTTCTTCTTCTTATTCCTCTCCTGCTTCTCCTTCTTCTTCTACTTCTTCCTCTTCTTCTTCTTCTTTGGCTTCCTCTTCTTCTTCTTCTTCTTCTTCTTCTTCTCCTTTTTCTTGTTTTTCCTCATCTTCTACTTCCTCTTCTTCTCCTTCTTCTTCATTTTCTTCTTCTTCTTATACCACTTCTTCCTTCTCTACTACTTTTTTCTTCCTTTTCTTCCCTTCCTTTTGCTTGGGCTTTTTCCTCTTTTCCTTTTTATACTCTTCTTTTTCTTCTTTTTGTACTTCTTCTATTTACTCCTCCTATTCTTCCTCATCTTGCTCTTCTTCTTCTTCCGCCCCTTGTTCTTCTTCTTACTCTTCTTCATCTTCGTGATGTTCTTCTTGTTCTTCTTCCTCTTCTTCCTCTTCTTCCTCATCTTCCTCTCCTTCTTCTTCTTCTTCCTCTTTTACTTGTTCTTCTTTATCTTTCTCATCTTCTCCTCCTCCTTCTTCTTCTTCTTCTTCTTCTTCTCCTTCATCTTCTTCCTATTTTTATTCTTCCTCTTCTTCTTCTTCTTCATTTTCGTCTTCTTCTTCTTCTTCATCTTCTTCTTCTTCTTCATCATCTTCTTCTTCTTCTTCTTGTTCATATTCTTCTACTTCTTTTTCTTCTTCTTCTTCTTCTTCTTCTCCTTCTTCCTTTTCTTCTTCTTCCTCTCCTTCTTTCTCGTCTTCTTCTTCTTCACCTCACTCTCCTTCTCTGTCTTCTTCTCCTTCTCTTTTTCCTTCACCTTATTCTACACCTCCTTCTCATTCTCCTCTTATTCCTTTTCTTTCTCCTTCTCCTTCTCCTTCATCTACTTTTTGTTCTTCTTCTTCTTCTTCATCTTCTTCATCTTCTACTTCTTCTTCTTCTTCTTCTTTTTCTTCTTCTTCTTCTTCTTCTTCTTTCTTCTCTCTTCTTTCTTCTTTATTCTATATTCTTTCTTACTTCTTCATCCCTCTTCCCTCTTTGTTATTCTTTCCTACTTCCTTCTTTCTTCTTTCTTTTTCAATCTTGCTTTTTCCATCTTCCTTCTTGCTTCTTGCTTCTTTCTTCTTCCTTCTTCCTTCTTCCTTCTTCCTTCTTCCTTCTTCTTTCTTCTTTCTTTTTTCTTCTTTCTCCTTCCTTTTTTCTTCTTTCTTCTTTCTTCTTTTCTTTTCTTTCTTCTTATTCCTTCTAACATCATCTTTCTTACTTTTTTCTTCTACTTTCTTCATCGTCTTTTGCTTCTTCTTCTTCTTCTGCTACAACTACTACTACTACTTATTCTTCTTCTTATTCTTCTCATCTACTTCTTCTATTATTTCTTCTACTTCATCATCTTCTTCATCTTCTTCTTCGTCATCTATTCTTCTACTTCTTTGACTTCTTCTTCTTCTTCTTCTTTGGTTTCCTCTTCATCAACTTCTTCTTCTTTGTCTTTTTCTTCTTCTTCTTCTTTTCTTCCTCCTCCTCATCTTCTTGCACTTCTTCTTCTTCTTCTTCCTTTTCTTCTTCTTCTTCCTTTTCTTCTTCTTCTTCTTCTTCTTCTTCTTTTTCTTCTTCTTCTTCTTTTAGTTCTTCTTTTCTTTTTCTTCTTGCACTCCTCCTTTTTCTTCCTCTACTTCTCGTTCATCTTCAACTACTAATTCTTGTTCTTTTTCTTCTTTTTCCTCGATTTCTTATTCTTCTTCTCCATCTTTTTATATTTTTCTTCTTCTTCTTCCTCTACTCTTTCTTTTAATTCATTTTCTTCTTCTTCTTCTTCTTCATCTTCTTTTTCTTCTTCTATTCTTCCACTTCTTCTTCTTCTTCCTCTTCTTCCTCTTCCTCTTCTTCTACTTCCTCTTCTCCTTCTCCATCATCTATTTCTTCTCCTTCTTCTTCCCCTTCCTTTTCATCTACTTCTACCTCTTCCTCCTTATCTTCCTCTTCCTTTTCCTCTTCTTCTTCTTCTTCTTCTTCCTTCTTCTATCTTCCATCTTCCTTATTACTTCTTCCTTCTTATTTCTTCCCTCTTCTTTCTTCTTTTTCCATCTTCCTTCTTCCTTCTTTCTTTCTTTACCCAGCTTCTTCTTCCTTCTTCTTTCTTCTTTCTTCTTTCTTCTTCTTTTTACTTGTTCTTCTTTTTCTTCTTCTTCCTCATCTTCTTGTTCTTCTTCTTCTTCCTCTTCTACTTCCTCATCTTCTTCTTCTTGTTCCTCTTCTTCTTCTTCTTCTTCTTCTTCTTTTAATTCTTCTTCTTTTTGCACTTATTATTATTATTATTATTATTATTTTTATACATCTTCTTCTTGTTCCTCTTCCTCTTTTTCCTCTTCTTCTTCTTCTCTTTCTTTTTCTTCTTCTTCTTCTTCTTCGTCTTCTTCCTCTACTTTTATTTCTTTTTTCTTCTTCTTCTTTTTCTTCTTCTTGTTCTTATTATTCTTCTTCTTCTATTTCTTTTTGTTCTACTTCATCATCTTCGTCTCCTTCTTCCTTCTTCTATTACTTCTTCTTCTTCTTCTCCTTCTTCTTCTTCTTCTCCTTCTCCTTCTTCTTCTTGTTATTCTTCTTCTTCTTTTTTTCTTCTTCTCTTCTACTTATTCTTCTTCATCATCATTATCATTTTCTTCTTCTTCTACTTCGTCTTCTTTTTCCTCTTCATCTTCTCCTTCTTCGTCTTCTTCTTCTTCTTCTTCTTTCTTCCTAATACTTAAGCCTTAATTCCTACCCCTTAATCTTTAATAGCTAATATGTAATCTCTAATTCCAAATTCCTAATCCTTCATTCATAATCCCTAATCCCTAATCTATACTCCTTGTCTTGAATTCCTTATCTCAAATCTCTAATCTCCCATCCCTAACTCATAGTCCCAAAACCTTAATCCATGATCCCTAATACTTAGTACTTAATCCTTAATACCTAAATCCCTTATTTCCAATCCCTATTACCTTATTTCAAATCTTTATTCCCAAATCCTTATTACCTAATCCCTAATCCCTAAATCCTAACCCTAATTACAAATTCTTAATCCCTAATCTTTAATCCATAAACCCTAATCCATAATCCTTAATCCCTTATCCATAAATCCAAATCCTTCTCTCCCTAACACATAATCCCCAATCCCTAATATCTAATTCTTAATCTCTAAGCCATCACCCACGACTCTATAATCTGTCTTCTTTTTCTTCTTCTTCCTTTTCTCCTTCTTTCTCTTCTTTCTTTTCTTCTTCCTTGTCCTCTTCTTCTTCAGCTTCCTATTCTTCGTCATCTTCCTCTTCCTCTTCTTTTACTTTCTCTTCTTCTTCTTCCTGCTCCTCTTTCTCTTCTTATTCTTCTTCTTCTTTTTCTTCTTCCTCATCCACTTCTTTCTCCTCATCTTCTTCTTCTTCTTCCTCTTTTTCTTCTTCTTCTACCAATCCTTCTTATTTTTCATCCTCCACTTCTTCTTCTTCTTCTTCTTCTTCCTTTCTTCTTCTTCTTCCTACTATTCTTCTTCTCCTTCCTGTTCTTCATTTTACACTTCTTCTTCTTCTTCTTCATCTTCTTTTTCATATTCTTGTTTTTCTTATTCTTCTTCCTCCTCCTTCCCTACTTCTTCTTCTTTTTCTTCTTCTTCTAGTTCTTCTTCTTCTTCTTCTTCATCTCTTCTTCTACTTCTTTGATTTCTTCTTCATTTTCTTCTTCTTTGGTTTCCTATTCATCATCATCATCTTCTTCTTCATCTTCTTTGACATCTTCTTCTTTTTCCTCTTCCTCCTCCACCTCTTCTTCTTCAACTTCTTCTTCTTCTTCTTCTTCTTCTTATTCCTCTCCTTCCTCTTCCTCTTCCTCTTCTTTTTCTACTTCTTCATTTTGTTCTTCTTCTTCTTCTTCATTTTGTTGTTGTCCTTCTTCTTCATCATCATCATCTTCTTCTTCTTCTTCTTTTTCTTCATCGTCTTCGTCCTCATCTTCGTCTACTGCCCCTTACCATTATCTTCTTCTACCTCCTCTTCCTCTTCCTCTCCTTCATCTTCTTCTTCTTCTACTTCATCATCTTCTTTTTCTTCCATCTTCTATCTTCCTTCTTGTTTTGTTTCTCTTTCCTCTTCTTTCTTTTTCTTCTTCTTCTTCTTCTTCTTCTACTACTACTTTATCTTCCCCTTCTTCTTCATCTTCTTCCTCTTCTTGTTCCTCTTCTTCATTTTCTTCTTTTTCTTTTTCTTCATCATCTTCTTCTTCTTCATCTTCTCCTTCTTCTCTTCTTCTTCTTTCTCTTCTACTTCTTCTACTTCCTCTTCCCATTTTTCTTCTTCTTGTTCTTCTTCTTCTTCTTATTCTCCTCCTTCTTCTTCTTCTTTTTCTTCCTTTTTGTCTTCTTCTTCTTCTTCTGGACCCTCTCCTTCTTCTACTTCTTCTTCTTCTTCATCTTCCTCTTCTTCTTCTTCCTCTCTTCTTCCACTTCTTCATCTTCTTCTTCTTCTTCTTCCTCTTCTTCATCTTCATCTTCTTCTTCTATTTCCACTTCTCCTCTTCTTCTTCTACTTCTTCTTCTTCTTTGTCTTTTTCTACTTCCTCTTCTCTTCTTTTTCTATTTCCTCTACTTCATCTTCCTCTTCTTCTTCTTCTTCTATGTGTTCTTACAAGTCCTCTTCTCTTCTTCTTCTTCTTCTTCTACCTCGACATTTTTCCACTTCTTCTTCTTCTTCATCAACTTCTTCTTAATTTTCTTCTACTTCTTCTTCTTCTTTTTCTTCTTCTTCTTCTTCTTCTTCTTGTACATCTTCCTCATCTTCTTCTTCTTGTTCTTCTTCATCATTTTCTTCTTGTTGTTGCTATTTTTCCTCTTCTTCTTCTTCTTCTTTCCTTTCCTTTTCATCTACTTCTACCTCTTCCTCCTTATCATCCTCTTCCTTTTCCTCTTCTTCTTCTTCTTCTTCATCATCTTCTTCCTTCTTCTATCTTCCATTTTCCTTATTACTTCTTCCTTCTTATTTCTTCCCTCTCCTTTTTTATTTTTCCATCTTCCTTCTTTCTTTCTTTACCCATATTCTTTCTTCCTTCTTCTTTCTTCTTTCTTCTTTCTTCTTCTTTTTACTTGTTCTTCTTTTTCTTCTTCTTCCTTATCTTCTCTTCTTCTTCTTCTTCCTCTTCTACTTCCTTACATTCTTCTTCTTGTTCCTCTTCTTATTCTTCTACTTCTTCTTATTCTTTTTCTTCTTCTTTTTGCACTTATTATTATTATTATTACTATTCTACATCTTCTTCTTGTTCCTCTTCCTCTTTTTCCTCTTCTTCTTCTTCTTGCTGTTCTTCTTCGTCTTCTTCCTCTTCTACTTTTATTTCTTTTTTCTTCTTCTTCTTCTTCTTCTTGTTCATATTCTTCTTCTTCTTCTATTTCTTTTTGTTCTACTTCATCATCTTCGTCTCCTTCTTCTTTTCCTTCTTCCCCTTCTATTACTTCTTCTTTTTCATCTTCTCCTTCTTCTTTTAATTCTTTTTCGTTTTTTTTCTTCTTCTGTTCTTCTTGTTCTTCTTCATCATCATAATCATTTTCATTTTCTTCTTCTTCTTCTTCTTCTTCTACTTCATTTTTTCCTCTTCATCTTCTCCTTCATCATCTTCTTCTTCTTCTTCTTTCTTCCTAATACTTTAGTTTTAATTCCTACCCCTTAAACTTTAATAGCTAATCTATAATCTCTAATTCCAAATTCTTAATCCTTCATTAATAATCCTTAATCTCTAATCTCTACTCCTTGCTTTGAATTCCTTATCTTAAATCTCTAATGTCCCATCTTTGATTCATAATCCCAAAACCTTAATCTGTAATCCCTAATACTTAGTACTTAATCCTTAATCCTTAAATGCCTTATTTCCAATCCCTAATCACTAATCTAATCCCTATTACCTTATTTAAAATCCTTATTCCCAAATCCCTACTACCTAATCCCTAATGCCTAAACCCTAACCCTAATTACTAATCCTTAATCCCAAATTTTTAATCCATAAACCCTAACCCCTAATCCTTAGTCCGATATCCATAAATCAAAATCTCTCCCTTCTTAACACATAATCCTTGATCCCTAATATCTAAATCTTAATATTTAAGCCATTGCCCACAACTCTATAATCTATCTTCTTCTTCTCCTTCTTTCTCTTCTTCCTTTTCTTCTTCCTTGTCCTCTTCTTCTTCATCTTCCTATTCTTCGTCATCTTCCTCTTCTTCTTCTTGCTAATCCACTTTCTCTTCTTATTCTTCTTCTTCTTTTTCTTCTTAATCCTCCTCTTCTTCTTCTTCTACCAGTCCTTATTCTTCATCCTCCACTTCTTCTTCATCTTCTTCCCTTCTTCTTCTTCTTCTTCTTCCTCTTCTTCTTCTTCTCCTTCCCCGTCTTCTACATCTTCCACTTCCTGTTCTTAATCTTACACTACTTCTTCTTCCCCTTCTTCTTCTTCTTCTTCTTCTTCTTCTTTTTCTTCTTCTTGCTCTTCTTCTTCTTCCTCCTCCTCCTTCTCTACTTCTTCCTCTTCTTTTTCATCTTCTTCTACTACTTGTTCTTTAACTACTTGTTCTTCTTCTTCTTCATCATCTTCATCTCTTCTTCTACTTCTTTGATTTCTTCTTCTTCTTCTTCTTCTTCTTTGGATTCCTCTTCATCATAATATTCTTCTTCTTCTTCTCTTCTTCTTATTATTATTTTTCCTCTTCCTCCTTCACCTCTTCTTCTTCCACTTCTTCAACTTCTTCTTCTTATTCCTTTTCTACAACTTTCTCTTCTTCTTCTTCTTCTTCATTTTGATCTTCTTCTTAATCATCTTCATCCTCTTCTTCTTCTTCTTACCCTTCCCCTTATCTTCTTATACCTCCTCTTCCTCTTCCTCTCCTTCATCCTCTTCTTCTTCTTCTTCTTCTTCTCTTCTTCTCCTTCTTATTTTTCCTCTTCCTCCTCCACCTCTTCTTCTTCTACTTCATCTTCTTCTTCTTATTCCTTTTCTTCCCCTTTCTCTTCTTCTTCTTCATCTTCTTCAATTTGATCTTCTTCTTCTTCTTCTTCATATTCTTCTCTTTCTTCTTCTTCTTCTTAATCGTCTTCATCCTCTTCTTCTTCTTCTTCCCCTTCCCCTTATCCTCTTATACCTCCTCTTCCTTTTCCTCTCCTTCATCCTCTTCTTTTATTACTTCGTCATCTTCTTCCTTCTTCCTTCTTCTTTCTTCCATCTTCTCTCTTCCTTCTTTTTTCTTTCCTCTTTCTTCTTCTTTCTTCTTCTTCTTATTCGTCTTCTTCTTGTTGTTCCCCTTCTTCATTTTCTTATTCTTCTTTTTCTTCATCTTCTTCTTCTTCATCATCTTCTCCTTCTTCTCTTCTTATTATTTTTCTTCTTCTTCTTCTTCTTCTACTTCCTCTTTTCATTCTTCTTCTTCTTCTACTACTACTACTTTTTCTTCCTTTTCTTCTTCATCTTCCTCTTTTTATTATTATTCTTCTTCTTCTACCTCATCATCTTCTTCTTTTACTTCTCATTCTTCTTCTCTTCCACTTATTATTCCCTTTATTACTCTTCTTCTTTTCCTTCTTCTCTTCTTCTTCTTCATCTTTTAATTCCTCCTTTATTTCTTCTTCTTCTTCTTCTATTTCTTCCTTCCCCTCTAATTCTCATTCTTCTTCTTCTACTAATTTTTCTTCTTCTTCTTCTTCTTCTTCTTCTTCTTCTTATTCTTCTTCTTCTTCTTGTTCTTCTTGTTCTTCTTCCTCGCTTCTTTTACTTCTTCATCTTCTTTGTCTTCTTCTTCTTCTTCTTCCTCCTCCTCCTCCTCCTCTTCTTCTTCTTCTTCTTCTTCTTCTTTTTCCACTTCTTCCACTTCTTCTTCTTCTTCTTCTTTTCCTTTTCTTCTTCATCTTCTTTTTGTTCTTCTTCCTCATCATCTTCTTCTTCTTCATCTTCCTCTTCTTCCTCTTCTTCTTCTTCTTTTCTCCTTCTTCTTCACCTTCGTCTTCGTCTTCTCTTACCTCTTCCTCTTTCTCTTCCTCTTGCTCTTCCTTTTCCTCTTCCTCTTCTTCTTCTTCTTGTTCTTCTTCTTCTTCATCATCTTCTTCTATCTTCTATCTTCTATCTTCCATCTTCCTTACTCCTTCCTTCATTCTACCTTCTTCCTTCATCCTTTTCCTTCTTTCTTCTTCCTTCTTCCTTCTTCTTTCTTCATTTGCCCATCTTATTTCTTTCTTCTTCTCACTTCTTTCATCTTTCTTCTTTCTTCGTCTTTCTACTTCTTCTTTTTCTTCTTCTTCGTCATCTTCATCTTATTCTTCTTCTTCATTTTTTACTTCCTCATCATCATCTTCTTCTTCTTCTTCTTCTGTTCTTCTTCTTCTTTTTCCTTTTATTATTGTTACTATTATTATTATTATTATTATTATTATTTTTCGTCTTCGTCTTATTCCTTTTCATCTTTTTTCTCTTCTTCTTATTCTTCTTCTTCTTCTTTCCATTCTTCTTCCTCTTCTTCTTCCTCTACTTGTTTTTCTTCTTTTTCATCATCTTCTTCTTCTCCTTCTTGCTCTTATACTTCTTCCTCTTCTTTTTCTTTTTCATCTATTTCTTCTTCTTCTTCTTCTCTTTCTTCTCCTTCTTTTTCTTCTTCTTCTATTTCTTCTTCTTCTTCTTCTACTACTTCTTCATCTTCTCCTTCTTGTTTTTGTTCTTCTTCTTCTTCTTCTTTTTCTACTTCACATTTTCTTCTTCTTCTTCTACTTCTACTTCTTTTTCCTCTTCGTCTTCTTCTTCATCTTCCTCTTCTACTTCTTCTACTATTATTACTTCACCTTCTTTTTCTTTGTCTTCTTCCTGCTCTTATCCTTCTACTTCTTTCTCCGTAATACTTAATCCTTAATTCCAAATAAATAATCTTTAATACCTAATCCATAACCTCAAATTTCAAATCCTTAATCCATAACCCATATTCCCTAATTTCTATTCTCCAATCCTTGTCTTGAATTCCTAATCCAAAATCTCTATTCTCTAATCCCTAATAAATAATCCCAAAACCTTAATCCTTAATCCCTAATACTTAATACTAAATCCTTAACCTTTTAGTCCCTTATTTCTAATCCTTAATCCCTAATCTAATCCCTAATACCTAATTCCTAATTATTTTTGCAAATCCCTATTACCTAATCCCCAATCCCTAATCTCTAAACCCTTAAGCCTTATTCCTAATCCTTAATCCTGAATCCCTAAACCCTAATCCTTTATCCTTAATCCTTAATAGATAAATCCAAATCCCTCCTTCACTAACGCATTATCCCCAATCCCTAATATCTAATTCCTCATCTATAGGACGTCGCCCACTACTCTCTAATCTGTCTTCTTCTTCTTTCTCTTCTTGTTCTTTCTCTTTTTGTTTTTCTTTTGCCTTATCCTCTTCTTGATCTTCTTCCTTTTCTTCCTCATCTTCCTCTTCTTCTTCTTCTTCTTCTTCCTCCTCCTTCTTCTCCTCCTCTTCCTCTTCTTATTCTTTGTCGTCTTTCTCTTCTTCCTCCTCCTCTTCTTCCTCTTCTACTTCTTCTTCTTCTTTATTTTGTTCTTCTTCTTCTTCTTCATCTTCATCATCATCTTCTTCTTCTTCTTCTTCCTCTTCATCATCTTCGTCCTCTTCTTCTTCTTCTTCACCTTCTCATCTTCTTCTACCTCCTCTTCCTCTTCCTCTTGTTCATCTTCTTCTTCTACTTCTTCAACTTCTTTCTTCTTCCTTCTTCCTTCCTCCATCTTCTCTCCTCCATTTTTCTTTCTTCTTTCTTCTTCTTTTTTCTTCTTCTTCTTCTTCTTCTTCTTCTTTCCCTTCTTCTTCTTCTTTTTGTTCCACTTCTTCATTTTCTTCTTCTTTTCTTCTTCATCATCTTCTTCTTCTTAATCTTCTCCTTCTTCTCTTCTTCTTTTTCTTCTATTTCTTCTTCTTCTTCTACTTCTTCTTCCATTCTCCTTCCTCTTCTTCTTCTTCTTGTACTAGTACTATTACTACTATTACTTCTTCTTCTTCTTCTTATTCTTCCTCTTCTTCTTCTTCAGCTTCTTATTCTTCCTCTTCTTCTTCTTCTTCTGCTTCTTCTTGTTCATCTTCTCCTTCTTCTTCTCTTCTTCTTATTCTTCCTTTTCTTATTCTTCTTCTTCTTCTTCTTCTTCATCTTCTTCTTCCTCATCTTTTTTTCTTCTTCTTCTTCCAATTCTTCCTCTTCTTCTTATTTTCATTCTTCTTCTTCTACTACTTTTTCTTCTTCTTTTTCTTCTTCTTCTTCTTCTTCTTCTTCTTCATCTTCTTTTTGTTCTTCTTCCTCAATTCTTCTACTTCTTCATCATCATCTTCTTCTCCTTCTTCTTTCTTCTCCTCTTCTTCTTCATCTTCTTCTTTGGTTTCTTGTTCTTCCTCTTCTTCTTCATCTTCTTCTTCTTCTTCTTTGTCTTCTTCTACCTTCACTTCTCTTCTTCTTTTTCTTCTTCTTCTTCTTCCTTGTCTTCTTTCCCAAATATTTCTTCTTCTTCATCAACTTCTTCTCATTTCTCTTCTACTTCTTCTTTTTCTTTTTCTTTTTTTTCTTCTTCATCTTCTTCTTGTTATTTTTCTTAGTCAAATTCTTCTTCTTCATCTTCCTCTTCTACCTCTTCTTCTTCTTCTTCTTGTTCCTCCTTTTCTCCTTCTTCTTCCTCTTCCTCTTCGTCTTCCGCTACCTCTTCCTCTTTGTCTTCCTCTTCCTTTTCCTCTTCTTCTTCTACTTCTTCTTATTCTCCTTCTCCTTCTTCTTCTTCTTCTTCTTCTTCTTTTTCTTCTTCTTCTATTTCTTCTTCTTCTTCTTCTTCTTCTTCTCCTTCTTCTTTTTATTCTTCTTCTTCTTCTTCTTTTTCTACTTCACACTTTGTTCTTCTTCTACTTTTACTTCTTTTTCCTCTCCATCTTCCCCTTCATCTTCCTCTTCTACTTCTTCTATTATTATTACTTCATCTTCTTTTTCTTCATCTTCTTCTTGCTCTAATCCTTCTCCTTCTTCTTTCTCCCTAATACTAAATCCTTAATTCAAAATCCTTAATCTTTAATACCTAATCCCTAACCTAAAATTTCTAATCCTTAATCTTTAATCCATAATCCCTAATCTCTAATCGCTCATTGTCTTGAATTCCTAATCCAAAACCTCTATCTCTAATCCCTAATAAATAATCTCAAATCCTTAATCCTTTATTCCTAATACTTAATATTAAATCCTTAATCTTTTAATCCCTTATTTCTAATCCCTAATCCCTAATCTATTACTTAATACAAATTCGTAAATTTTTATCCCAAATCCTTATTACCTAATCCCTAATCCCTAATCCCTAATCTCTATACCCTAAGCCTTGTTCCTAATTCTTAAACCCAAATCTCGAACCACTAAACCCTAATCCTTTATCTTAATCTGTCATCGATAAATCCAAATCCCTCCCTCCCTAACGCGTTATCCCCAATCCCTTATACCTAATTCCTAATCTATAAAACGTCGCTCACTACTTTATAATATTTCTTCTTCTTCTTCTTCTTCTTCTTCTTTCTCTTCTTGTTCTTTCTCTTTTCCTTTTTCTTCAGCCTCGTCTTCTTCTTGTTCTTCTTCCTTTTCTTCCGCATCTTCCTCTTCTTCTTCATCTTCTTCTTCTTCCTCCTCCTCCTCCTCTTCCTCTTCTTATTCTTTGTCTTCTTTTTCTTCTTCCTCCTCCTCTTCCACTTCTTCTTCTTCTTCTTCATTTTGTTCTTCTTCTTCTTCTTCATCATCATCATCTTCTTCTTCTTCTTCTTCTTCTTGCTCTTCATAATCTTCGTCCTCTTCTTCTTCTTCATCCCTTCTCCTTATCTTCTTCTACCTCCTCTTCCTCTTCCTCTCGTTCATCTTCTTCTTCTTCTACCTCTTCAACTTCTTTCTTCATCTTTCTTCCTTCTTCCATCTTCTCTCTTCCTTCATTTTTCTTTCTTCTTTCTTCTTCTTACTTTTTCTTCTTCTTCTTCTTCTTCTTCTTTCCCTTCTTCTTCTTCTTGCAGTTCCAATTCTTCATCTTCTTTTTCTTCTTTTTCTTCATCATCAACTTCTTCTTCATCTTCTCCTTCTTCTCTTCTTCTTCTTCTTCTTTTTCTTCTTCTTGTTCTACTTCCTCTTCCCATTCTTCTTCTTCTTCTTCTTCTTCGTGTACTAGTACTATTACTACTACTACTACTTCTTCTTCTTCCTCCTCTTCTTCTTCTTCTTCCTCTTCTTATTCTTCTTCTTCTTCTGCTTCTGCTTCTTCTTCTTGTTCATCTTCTCTTTCTTCTTCGCTTCTTATTTTTCCTCTTCTTATTCTTCTTCTTCTTCTTCTTCACCTTCTTCTTCCTCCTCTTTTTCTTCTTCTTCTTCTTCTTCTTCTTTTTCTATTTCTTCTTCTTCTTCTTATTCTCATTCTTCTTCTTCTTCTTCTTCTTCTTCTTCTTCTTCTTCCTTGATTCATCTACTTCTTCATCATCATCATCATCTTCTTCTTCTTCTTCTTTCTTCCCCTCTTCTTATTCTTCTTCTTCTTCTTCATTGGTTTCCTCTTCTTCCTCTTCTTCGTCTTCTTTGTCTTCTTCTACTTCCTCTTCTCTTCTTCTTCTTCTTCTTCTTCTTCCTTGTCTTCTTTATCCACTACTTCTTCTTCTTCATCAACTTCTTCTCATTCCTCTTCTACTTCTTGTTTTTCTTTTTCTTTTTCTTTTTCTTTTTCTTCTTCATCTTCTTATTGTTATTCTTCCTCATCAACTTCTTCTTCTTCATCTTCCACTTCTACCTCTTCTTCTTCTTCTTCTTCTTCTTTCTTTCTTTTCTCCTTCTTCTTCCTCTTCCTCTTCGTCTTCTCCTTCCTCTTCCTCTTTCTCTTCCTCTTCTAGCTCTTCTTCTTCTTCTTTTTCTTCTTCTTCTTCCTTCTATCCTTCATCTTTCTTATTCTTTCTTCCTTATTTCTTCCTTCTTCCTTCTTCCTTTTCCATCTTCCTTCCTCCTTCTTTCTTCTTTCTCCAATCTTCTTTCTTTCTTCTTCTCACTTCTTTCATCTTTCTTCTTTCTTCTTCTTTCTACTTCTTTTTCTTCTTCTTCCTCATCTTCATCTTATTCTTCGTGTTCATATTTTACTTCCTTATCTTCTTCTTCTTCTTCTTCTTCTTCGGCTTCTTCTTCTTCCTCTTTTTCCTCATATTTTTATTATTACAATTATTCTACATCTTCGTCTTCTTTCTCTTCTGCTTTTTCCCCTTCAGCTTCTTCTACATCTTCTTCTTCTTCTTTGTCATCTTCTTCTTTCCTCTTCTTCTTCTTCTACTTTTTTCTTCTTTTTCGTCTTCTTCTACTTCTACATCTTTTTCTTATCCTTCTTGTTCTTATTCTTCTTTCTCTTTTATTTATTTTTCTTCTATTTCTTCTTCTTCTCCTCCTTCTTCTCCTTCTTCTTGTTCTTTTTCTTCTTCTTCTTTTATTTCTTCTTCTTCTTCTTCTTCTTCTTCTTCTCCTTCTTCTTTTTATTCTTATTATTCTTCTTCTTTTTCTACTTCTCATTTCCTTCTTCTTCTTCTTCTTCTTTATTATCATCATCATCAACTTCTTCTTCTTCTTCTACTACTTTTTCCTCTTTGTCTTCCCCTTCTTCTTCTTCTTCTTCTTCTTCTTCTACTACGTTACCTTCTTTCTCTTCGTCTTCTTCTTGCTCTTATCCTTCTCCTTCTTCTTCCTCCTTAATGCTTAATCCTTAATTCCTAATCCTTAATCTTCACTACCTAATCCCTAATCTTAAATTCATAATATCTAATCCCTAATCCTTGCCTTGAACTCCTAATCCAAAATCTCTAATATCTAATCCCTAATATATAGTCCCAAAACCTTAATGCTTAATCCCTAATACTTAATACTAAATCCTTAATCTTTTAATCCCTTATTTCCAATCCGTAATCCATAATCTAATCCCTAATATCTAATTCCTAATTTTTTTCCCAAATCCCAATTACCTAATCCTTAATCTCTAACCCTTAAGGCTTACTCCTAATTTTTAATCCCGATCCCTAAACCCTAATCCTTTATGCTTAATCCCTAATCGATAAAGTAGAGTCCCTCGCTCCTTAATGCGTTATCCCCAATCCTTAACACCTAATTCCTAATCTTTAGGACATTGCCTACTACTCTATGATCTGTCTTCTTCTTCTTCTTTCTCTTCTTGTTCTTCCTCTTTTCCTTTTTCTTCTACCTTGTCCTCTTCTTGTTCTTCTTCCTATTCTTCCTCATCTTCCTCTTCTTTTTCTTCTTCTTCTTCTTCTTCCTCCTCCTCTTCCTCTTCTTATTCTTTGTCTTCTTTTTCTTCTTCCTCCTCCTCTTCTTTCTCTTTTTCTTTTTCTTCCTCTTCTTCTTCTTCTTTGTCTCCTTCTTATTCTTCTTCCTCTACTTCTTCTTCTTCTTCTTCTTCTTCTTCTTCTTTTCCATTTTTTCTTCTACTTCTTCTTCTCCATCCTGTTCTTCTTACTACTCTTCTTCTTCTTGTTCTTCCTCTTTTTCTTTTTCTTCCCCTTCTTCTTCTTCTTTGTCTCCTTCTTATTCTTCTTCCTCTACTTCTTCAAATTCTCATTCTCCTTCTTCTTCTTCTTCTTCTTCTTCTTCTTCCTCTTCTACTTATTCTTCTTCTTTTACTTCTTCTCTTTGTCTTCATCTTCTTCCTCTCTTCTTCTACTTCTTCATCTTCTTCCTCCTCCTCCTCTTCTTCTTCTTCCTATTCTTCCTCTTCTTCATCTTTTATTTCCTGTCCTTCCTTTTCTTCTTCTTCCTCTTTGTCATCTTCTACCTCCTCTTTTCCTTTTCTTCTTCTTTTTCTTCTTGTATTTCTTCTTTCATGTCTTCTTTTTGCACTTCTTCTTCTTCTTCTTCATCTTCTTCATCAACTTCTTATTCCTCTCTTACTTCTTCTTCTTCTTCTTCTTTTTCTTTTCTTCTTATTCTTGTTCTTGTTCTTCTTCCTCATCTTCTTTTTCTTTTTGTTCTTCTTCCTTATCTCCTTCTACTTCTTCTTCTTCTTCCCTTTCTGCTTCTTCTTCCCCTTCCTCTTCGTCTTCTTCTACCTCTTCCTCTTTCTCTTCCTCTTCCTTTTCCTCTTCCACTTTTTTTCTTCTTCTTCTACTTCTTCTTCCTTCTTCTATCTTCCATCTTCCTTATTCCTTCTTCCTTCTTATTTCTTCCTTCTTCCTTCTTCTTTTTCCTTCTTCTTTCTTCCTTGTTCTTTCCTCCTTCTCCAATCTTCCTTCTTTCTTCTTCTTTCTTCTCTCATCTTTCTTCTTTCTTCTTCTTTCTACTTTTTTCTTCTTTATCTTCTTCTTCCTCTTCTTCTTCCTCTTCTTCTTCTTCTTCTTCCTCTTCTTCTTTTTATTATTTTTGTTATTATTATTATTATTATAATTATTACGATTGTTATTATTATTCTACTTCTTCATCGTCTTCTTCTTTTTCCTCTTCTTCTTCGTCATCTTCTTCTTCTTCTTCTTCTTCTTCATCCTGTTCTTCTTCCTCTCCTTCTTCTACTTTATTTTTCTTCTTCTTCTTCTTCTTCTTCTTCTTATTCTTGTTCTTATTCTTCTTCCTCTTCTATTTCTTTTTCTTTTATTTTTTCTTTTTCTTCTCCTTCTTCTCCTTCTTCTTCTATTTCTTCTTCTTCTTCTACTTTTCTTTCTTCTTCTTCTCCTTCTTTCTCTTATTCTTCTTCATCTTCTTTTTATTCTTCTCTTCTTCCTGTTCAACTTCTTCTTCTTCTTCTTCTTGTTCGTCTTCTTCTTCTTCTTCATCTTCACCTTCCTCTTCCTCTTCTTCTTCTTCTTCTGCTACTACTACTTCTTTGCCTTCTTTTTCTTCTTCTTCTTACTCATGTCCTTCTTCTTCTTCTTTCTCCAAAATCCTTAATTCCTAATTCCTGATTCCTAATCTTTAACACCTAATTCCTAATCTCTAATCCCTAATCCTGGATCCATAATCCCTTATCTCTAATCTCTAATCTTTGTCTTTAATTCCTAATCCTAAATCTCTAATCTCTAATCCCTAATTCATCATCCCAAAACCTTAATCCTTAATCCCTCATACATAATACTTAATCCTTAATCCCTTATTTTCAATCTCTAATCTTGAATCCCTAATCTAATCCCTAATACCTAATTCATATTCCTTTTTCCCAAATCCCTATTACCTAATCCCTAGTCCTTAAACCCTAACCCTAATTCCTAATTCTTAATTCTAAATCCCTAATCCCTAAACTCTAATTCCTAATCCATAATTCCAAATCCCTCCATCCCTAATGCCCAATCACCAATCCCTAATACCTAATTTCCAATCTTTCAGTCATCACTCACTACTCTATAATCTGTCTTCTCCTTCTTCTTCTTCTTCTTCTTCCCCTTCTCCTTCTCTCCCTTCTTCTTTTCCTTCTTCCTTATCCTCTTCTTGTTCTTCTTCATATTCTTTGTCATCTTGCACTTCATTTTCTTCTTCTTCTTCTTCTTCTTCTTCTTCCTCTTCCTCTTCTTATTATTCTTCTTCTTTTTCTTCTTCTTCATCCTCATCATCATCTTCTTCTTCTTCTTCTTTCCTCTTCTTCTTCTTCTTATTATTATTCTTAATCAACTTCCTCTTATTCTTCTTGTTCCTCTTCTTCTTCTTCTTGTTCTTCTTCCTCTTCTTCTTCTTCTTCTTCTTGTTCCCCTTCTTCTTTTACTTCTTCTCCTTCCTGTTCTTCTTCTTACCCTTCTTCTACTTCTTCTCATTCTTGTTCTTCTTCTTCTTCATCATCCTCCTCTTCCCCTTGTCCTTCTTTTGCTTCACTTCTTTTTTGTTCTTCTACCTCTTCTTCTTCTTGTTCTTCTTCTTTTTCCTCATCTTCTGCTTCCTCTTCTTCTTCTTCTACTACTTCTACTTGGTCTTCATCTTCTTCATCATCATCATCTTCTTCTTCTTCTTCATCTTCTCCTTCTCCTTATTCTTCTTCTTCTTCTTCTTCTTCTTTCTTCTTTGTTCTTTTTTCTTTCTTCTTTCTTCTTTCTTATATCTTCTTCCTTGTTCCTTCTTCCTTCTTTCTTCTTCCTTCTTCCTTCCCTCTTCCTTGTTTCTTCTTTCTTCTTGCTTCAGCCATCTTCCTCCTTGCTTCTCACTTCTTTCGTCTTCCTTCTTCCTTCTTCCTTCTTTCTTTCTTTTTTCTTCCTTCTTTATTCCTCTTTCTTCTTTCTTTTTTCTTCTTTCTTCTTTCTTCTTCTTTCTTCTTCTTTCTTCTTCTTTCTTCCTTCTTCTTTCTCATTTCTTTCTTCTTCTCCTTCTTTCTTCCTTTCTTTTTCTTCTCCTTTCATCATCGTCTTCTTCTTCTTCTTCTTCTTCTCCATCTTCTTCTTCTTCTCTATCTTCTTCTACTTCTTCTATTTCTACTTCTTTATCCCAAAACCATAATTCTTAATCTTGCACTCCATTATCAATTATCCATAATCTGTAATCCCTAATCCCTCTCTCTAATCTCTAATCCTAAATCCCTAATCACTAATCCCCAATGTCAAATCCTTAATCACGAATAACTAATCCTTCATTCTTAATCTTTAATCCATCCATAATCCTTAATCCCTAATCCCTCATCCTTTAACCCTAATTCCAAATTTTTAATCCCTAATGTCTAATCTTTAATTTCTAATCTTTCATACCTTATCTGTAGTCTCTAATTCCTAATCCTAAATCTCTAATCTCTAAATCCTAATTCATAAACCTTAAACCCCAATCTGTAAACCCTAATATCTAATCCTCAATCCCTAATACGTAATCCTTTATCCATTAATCAATAACTCTTAATATGTAATCCCTAATCTAATCTTGAATCCCTAATCCTTAATCCCAATTCTTAATCCATAATCCCTAAACCCTAACCCTAATCACTAATCTATAATCCCTAATTCCTAATTCTTAATCTTGAATCCTTATTCCCTAAACCCTAATCTCTAATTCTTATTGCTTAATCCATAATTTTGAATCCATCCCTCCCTAATGCCTAATCCCAAAACCTTAATACCTAATTCTTAATCCCTAAGTTGTCACACACTAGTCCATAATCTATCTTCTTCTCTTCTTCTTCATCGTCTCTTCCACTTCTTTTTTCTCTTCTTCTTCTTCCTTGTCTTCTCCTTATTCTTTTTTATATTCTTCTTCATCTTTCTCTTTTTTCTTTTCTTCTTCTTCTTCTTCCTCCTCTTTCTCTCATTCTTCTGCTTCATCTTCTTCCTCTTCCTCCTCTCCTTGCTCTTCTACTTCTTCAAATTCTACCTCTTCTTCTTCTTCTCCTTCTTGTTCTTCTTTCTCTTGTCCTTCTTCTTCATCTTCTTCTTCTTCTTCTTCTCCTTCCTATTCTTCTTCTTCTTCTTCTTCTTCTTCTTCCTCTTTCTTCTTTTTTTCTTCTTCTTCACTTTCTTCTTCTGCTTCTTCTTCTCTTTCTTCTTCTGCTTCTTCTTCTTCTTCTTCTTTTTCCTCATCTTCTTCTTTTGCTTCTTCTCCTTCTTCTTCTTCTTCTTCTACTTCTTCTTCCTCTTCTTCTTCTTCTTCTTCTTCTTCATCTTCTTGTTCTTCATCTTCTTCTTCTTCTACTTTTTTCTTTTTTGTTCTTGTTCTTCTTCTTCCCCTCCTTCTTCTTGTGCTTTTTCCTCTTTTCTTTCTTTATCCTCCTCTCTTTCTTCTTTTTGCACTTCGTCAACTTCTTCCTCCTCCACTTGTTCCTTATCTTGCTCTTCTTCTTCTTCCTCCTCTTCTTGTTCTTCTTTCTCTTCCTTCTTGTCTTCCTCTCCTCCTCCTTCTTCTTCCTCTTCAATATTTTCTTCCTCATGTTTCTCTTCTTCTTCTAATTTTTCTTCTTCTTCTCCTTCTTCTTATTCTTATTCTTCCTTTTCTTCTTCTTCTTCTTCTTGTACTTCTAATTCTTCTCATTCTTCTTCTTCTTCTCTACTTCATCATCTACTTCTTATTCTTTTCCTTCTTCCTCTTGTTCTTCTTCCTCTCCTTCTTTCTCGTCTTCTTCTTCTTCTCCTCCTCCTCTTTTTCCTTCTTCTTTTCCTTCTCCTTCTTGTTCTCTTCTTCCTCCTTTACTTTCCCCTTCTCCTTCTCCATCTTCTACTTCTTCTACTTCTTTCTTTTCTCTTGTTTCTTCTTTTTCTTTCTTCTTTATTATTTCTTCTTCCAAATTCCTTCCTCCATCCATCTTCCTTCTTCCTTCTTCAATCTTGCTTCTTCCATCTTCCTTCTTACTTCTTGCTTCTTCCTTCTTCCTTCTTCCTTCTTCTTTCTTCTTTCATTTTCCTTCATTTTTCTTTCTTCTTTCATTTTCCTTCTTTATGCTTTCTTCTTCATTCTTCTTCTTTCTTCTTATTCCATCTAATTTCCACTTTATTTCTTTTTCCTTCTTCTATCTTCATTATCTTCTCCTTCTACTACTACTACTTCTTCTTCGTCTTCTCTTCTACTTCTTCATCTTCTATTTGTTCTTCTTTTTCGTCTTCTTCTTCATCATCTTTTCTTCTACTTCTTTTCTTCTTCTTCTTCTTTTTCTTCTTCTTCGGCTTCCTCTTCTTCTCCTTCATCTTGTTCTTCTATTCTTCTTCTTCTTCTTCTTATTCCTTTCTCTTCTATTTTTTTCTTTTTCTTCTTCCTCTTTGTTTTCTTCTTCTTCTTCTTCTTCTTCTTAAACTTCATCATCATCATCTTCTTCTTCTTGTTTATCATCTTCTTCCTTTTCTTCTTCTTCCCATTCCTCTTAGTGCTCTTCTACCTCCTCCTCCTCTTCCTCTTCTCTTCTTCATCTTCATCCTCTTCCTCTCCTTCTTCTTCTTCTTCTTCTTCTTTTTCTTCATCTTCTTCCTTCTTCCTTCTTCCTTCTTCCATATTCTCAATTCCTTCTTCTTTTTTCTTTCCTTATTCTTCTACATTTTTTTCTGCTTCTTCTTCTTCTTCTTCCTCTTCTTCTTCTTCTTCTTCTTCTCCTTCTTTCCCTTTTTCTTCTTCTTCTTCTTCTTGCTCTTCTTCTTCTTCCTTTTCTTCCTCCTCTATTTCTACTTCTTCTTCTTCTTCTTCTTCACCTTTTCCTTCTTCTCTTCTTTTTTTCTTTTTTTCTTCTTTTTTTCTTCCTCTTCTTCTTCTTCTTCTTGTTCTTCTTCTACTACTTCTTCTTCTTCTTCTTCAAGTTCTTCCTCTTATTCTTCTTCTTCTTCTCATCTTCATGTTCTTTATTTTCTTACTTTTCTTCTTCTGTTTCTTCTCCTTCTTCTTCTTCTTCTCCTTGTTCTTCTACTTCTTTTCCTTAAACTTCTTCTTTTTCTCCTTCTTTGTAATCCTAAATCCCTACTCACTAATCCTTGGTCCATAATTGCTTAATCTCTCATCCCTAAATCAATATTGCGTTATCCATGACTCTCAAATCCCAAATCCCTAATCTCTAAACACTAATCCCTAACCCAAAATCCCTAATTCATCCTTAATCAATAATCCCTAATCCATAGACTCTAACTTATAATCCTTAATCTCTCGTTCCAAAGCCCTAATACTAAATCCATAATCACTAATTCTTAATCCTTAATTCCTAATTCTTATGATTTTTTCTTAATTCATACTCTTTAATCCCTGATCCTTAATCCCTAATCCTGAATACCTAGTTACTAATCCATATTCTCTAATCCCTAATCATTAATCCCAAATATCTAATCCCTAACCCCCCCTTTCTTAATCCCAAATCCCTAAACTCTAATCCTTAATCCCTAATCCATCACTCATCCCCTTCTTCTTCTTGTTCCACTTCTTCTTCCTCTTCTTGTTCTTTTTCTTCCTATTCTTATTCTTCTTCTTCTTCCTCCTCTTCTTCCTCATCTTTCTTTTCCTCTTCTTCTTCTTCCTCATCTTCCTCTTCTTCTTCTTCTTCTTCTTCCTTTTCTTCTTCTTGTTCTTCTTCTTCAATGTTTCCTTCTTCCTCCTTTTCTTCTTTCTATTCTTCTTCTTTTCTTGTTCTTCTTCTTCCTCATCATATCCTTCTTCTTCTTCTTCTTCTTCTTCTTCTTCTTCTTTTTCTTCTACTTCCTTTGTTCTACGTTCTTCTTCCTTCTTCCTACCTACTTCACCCTACCTCCTTCCTTCTTCGTTCTCCTTTCTTCTTTCTTCTTTATTCTTCCTCTTCTTCTCCCTCTTCTTTTTCTTCTTTCTTTCTTCTTCCTTCTTTTTTCTTTCTTCCTTCTTCTTCTTCTTTCGTCTTCCTTCTCCTTAATCTCTAATCCTTAATTCCAAATGCTTATTTATTTTCCTTAATCGATACACTTTAATCCCTAATCATTAATCCCTAAACCTGAATACCTTATTGCTAATCCATATTCTCTAATCCCTAATCATTAATCCCAAATATCTAATCCCTAATCCCTCTTCCTTAATCCTTAATCCCTAAACTCTAATCCTTAATCCCTAATCCATCTGTTCATCCTCTTCTTCTTCTTGTTCCACTTCTTATTCCTTTTCTACATCTTTTTCTTCTTATTCTTCTTCTTCTTCTTTCTCATTTCTTTCTTCTTCTTCTTCCTCCTCTTCCTAATCTTCCATTTCCTCTTCTTCTTCTTCTTCATCTTCCTCTTCTTCTTCTTCTTCTTTTTCCTCTTCTTGTTCTTCTTCTTCTTTGCTTCTTCTTCTTCTTCTTCTTCTTCCTTTGTTCTTCTTACTTCTTCCTTCATCCTTCTTAACTTCACCCTACCTCCTTCCTTCTTCGTTCTTGTTTCTTCTTTATTATTCTTCTTCTTCTCCTTCTTTTTCTTCTTTCTTTCTTCTTTCTTCTTTTTTTTCTTTCTTCCTCCTCATCTTCCTTCTATTCTTATTCTTTTCTTGTTCTTCTTCTTCCTCATCATATTCCTCTTCTTCTTCTTTGCTTCTTCTTCTTCTTCTTTTTCTTCTTCTTCCTTTGTTCTTCTTACTTCTTCCTTCATCCTTCTTAACTTCACCCTACCTCCTTCCTTCTTCGTTCTTGTTTCTTCTTTATTATTCTTCTTCTTCTCCTTCTTTTTCTTCTTTCTTTCTTCTTTCTTCTTTTTTTTCTTTCTTCCTTCTTCTTCTTCCTTCTCCCTTCTTCCTTCTCCTTAATCCCTAATCCTTAATTCCTAATCCTTAATCACTAATCCATCCCTATTCTCTAATCCTTAATCTTTAATCTTTAATCTCTAATCTTTAAACTCTAATCTCTAATACTTAATCCCTAATCCTTGATTTTTAATCTATAATCTATAATCCATAATCCTTAATATCTAATCTCTAATCCTTAATCTATCCTTAATCCATATTCCCTAACTAATCTACAATCACTAATCTCTAATTCAAAATCTCTATTTCGTAATCTTAAATCCCTAATGTTTAATCTTTAATTTGTCATCCCTATCACCTAATCTCGAATCTCTAATTCTTAATCTCAACCCTTAATCCCTAATTCCTAATCCCTAATTTCTAATCTTAAATCTTTAATAACTTCTAATCCCTAATCTCTGATCCTTAAACTCTAGTCTCTAATATCAAATCCTTAATCCCAAATCTGTAATCCATGAACCTTATTCATAATCTTTAATACCTAATTCTTAATCCTTAATCACAAATCCCTAATCTTTAAACTCTAAATCCTAAACTCTAATCCAAATCAAAATCCCTTAATCTATAATCTCTAGTCATTAATGTCTAATCTTTAATGCTACATCCATTTTTTCAAATATCTAATGCCTAATCCTTATTCTTTAATCTCTAATTTCTAATCCTAAATTCTTAATCTATAATCCTTAATCCTTAATAATTCATCCCTTAATTTTTAATCCTTAATCATTAATCCTTTCATCCCTAATCCCCATTACTTATTCCTTAATCCCTAATCCCTAAACACTAATCCTTAATTGTTAACTCCCAAATCCTTTATCCCTAATAACTCTCTCCATAATCTTTAACCCATATTCTTTAACTCCTAATGCCTAATCCTTCATTTCTTAATCCTTAATCTCTAATCCCTATTCCTAACCTCTAATCACTAATCCTTAATCCGTCAATTCTTCCTCTCTTCTTCTACTTCTTCTGCTTCTTTTTCCCTCTTCTTTTTCTTCTTCTTCTTCTTCCTCTTCTTATTCTTCTGCCTAATCTTCGTCATCTTCTTCTTCCTCCTCTTTCTCATCTTCCACTTCTTCTTCTTCTTCGTCATCTTCTTACTCTTCTTCATCTTCCTCTTCTCCTTCTTCCACTTTTTCTTCTTCTTCTTCTTCTTCTTCTACTTCTACTTTTTCCTCTTCTTCTTCGTCTTCTTTTTCTTCATCATAATCGTCTTCTTCTTGTTCTTCCTCTACTTCTTACTCTTCTTCTTCCTCTACTTGTTCTTCTTCTTCTTCTTCTTCTTCTTCTTCTACTTCTTCTTTTTCCTCTTCTTCTTCATCTTCTTTTTCTTCATCATAATCGTCTTCTTCTTGTTCTTCCTCTACTTCTTACTCTTCTTCTTCCTCTACTTGTTCTTCTTCTTCTTCTTCTACTACTTCTTCTTCTACTACTTTTTCTTCGTCTTCCTTTTCAACATCTTATTCTTCTTCTTCCTCTTATTTTTTTCATCTCTTTTTTCTTCATCTTCTTCCTCTTCTTCTTATATTTCTTCTTCTTCTTCTTTTCCTTCTTCTATTTCTTTTTCTTCTATTTCTTCTTCTTCTTCTTTTCCTCTTCATCTTCTGTTACTTCTTTCTTCTTCTTCTTCATTATCTTCTTCTTCACCTTCTTCACCTACTTCTCCTTCTTCCTTTTCTTACAATTGTCCTTCTTCTTCCTCCTCTTTTTTCTTCTTGTTCTTATTCTTCCCCTTCTTCCTCATCTTCCTCCTCTTCTTCTCTTCTTCTTCTCTTCTTCTTCTTCTTCTTCTTCTTCTTTGGCTTCTTCTTGTTCTTATTCTTTTTATCCTTTTCTTCTTCTTCTTCTTCTTCTTCCTCCTCTTCTTGTTCTCGTTCTTCTTCTTTTTCTTCACCTTGTTCTTCTTCTTCTTCATCATCATCTTCTTCTCCTCCTTCTTTTTGTAATCCTTAATCCTTATTCTCTAATCCCTACTCCTAAATTCGTCCCACCCCAATCTCTCATCCCTAAATCTATAATTCATAATACATCCCTTCCAAATCCCTAATCTCGAATCTCTAATTGCTAATCATTAATCCTAAATCTCTAATACCTCATCCCAAATCTCTAATTCTTCATCCCTAAATTTTAATCCTAATCTTTAATCCTTTATCCTTAAACCCTAATCTCTCGTCTCTAAGCCCTAATCCTTAATCCCTAATCCATAATCATTAACCCTTAATTCTTAATCCCTAAACCTTATTCCTAACTATTATCATTTAATATGTAAGCTTTAATCTTTAATGCTTAATCCTAAGTCTTGAATTCCTAACCACAAATCTCTAATCCTTAATCCTTAATTTTTATTCCCTAATCTGTAATCCTTAATCCTGAATCCCTATATCATAATCATTTGTAATTAATCCCATAAAGCTAAATCCCTAATCCTAAATCATTAATTTCTTCATCTCTAGCCCCTAATTCTTAAACCTTAATCCCGAATCCTTATTACTTTTTCTCAGCCCCTCCTCTTTAACCCCTAACTCATAATCCTCAAACCTTAATCCCCTATTGGTAATCCATATTCCCTAACCTCTAATCCTCAATCCTTAACAACTAATCCCTAATCCCTCCTTCCTTAATCCTTAATACCTAACCCCTAATCTCTAATCCATCTCTTCATCCTCTTCTTCTTCTTTTTCTTCCACTTCTTCTTCCTCTTCTTCTTCTTCTTCATCTTTGTCATTTTCTTCTTCTTCTTCTTCTTCTCCCTTTTCTTCCTCTTCTTCCTCATCTTCCTCTTCCTTTTATTCTTCTTCTACTTCTTCTTCCTCTTCTTCTTCTTCTTTCTTTCCTTCTTCTTCTTTTCCTTCTTCTTCTTCTTCTTCTTCTTCCTCTTCCGCTTCTTCTTCTTCTTCCTCATCTTCTTCTTCCTATTCTTCTTCTTCTTCTCTTTCTTTTTCTTCTCTTGTTCTTCTTGTTTCTCTATTTTTACTTCTTCTTCTTCTTCTTCCTTCTTTCTTCTTTCTAAATTCTCATTTCTTCTTTCTTCTTCCTTCTTCCTTCTCCCTGTCTCCTTCCTTCTTCCTTCTTTCTTCTTTCTTCATCTTTCTTCTTTATTCTTCCACCTCTTCTTTCTTCCTTCTTTCTTCTTTCATCTTCCTTATTTCTTCCTTCTTCTTCTTTCTTCTTTCTTCCTTCTCTTTAATCCGTAACCATTATTCTCTAATACATCTCTAATCTAAAATCCATAATCTTTAATCCTTAATCTCTAATCTAAAGATTTACTCCCTAAACTCTAATCTCTAATCCCAAATCCTTAATCTATAATCCTTACTAATCTCTAATTCTTAATCCCAGATCACTAATTACTAATCCCTAAACCCCAATCACAAGTCTCTAATCTTTATCTTAGTCCCTTAAACATTAATCCTTATTCACTAATCTTGAATCATATATCCTTAATCTTTAATCTTTAAACCTTAATCCCTAATCCATATTCTTGGGTCCCTAATCTCTTATCCCTAATCTTTAATAACTAATCCCTTAATTCTTAATCCCAAATCTCTAATCTCTAATCATTAATCCCTTCATCCCAAATCTATAATCCATCCTTAATCATTAATTCATAATCTTTAATCCCTATCCTTTCTTCCCTAATGTCGAATCCCTAATCCTCAATCTCTAATACATAATTTTTAATTCCTAATCCTTAATCCTTTAACCCTAATCCTTAACCTCTATTCCCTAATCTCTAATCTCTAGTATCTAATCCTTAATCCATAATCCCTAATCCTTAATTCCTAATCCAAAATCTTTAATCTCTAAACCCTAATCCCTAATCTCTAATCTTTAATCACTAATCCCTAATCTTTAATCCTTAATCCCTAATCTCGAATGCTAATCCTAATCTCTTAGTCTGTAATTCTTAATCTCTAATCTTGAATCTTACGTGTTCAATCTCTAATCCTTAATCTCTAATTCCTATTCTCTAGTCCCTAATCTTGAATCCTAAATTCATAATCTCTAATCCCTAATGTTTAATAATTAATCATTTAATTCTTAACCTTTAATCCTAAATTCTTAACAATTAAACCATTCATCCATAATCCTAAATCCCAAATCTCTAATCATTAATTCCTAATCCTTATTACATATTCCTTAATCCCTACTTCCTAATCCCTAATACTTAATGTATAAACCCTAATCCATAATTACTAACTCAAAAATCCTAATCCCTAATCCCTCTCTCCTTAATCTTTATCCCATATTTCCTAAAAGTTAATGCTTAATAATTTATTCCTTAATCTCTAAACCCTAATCCTAAATCCTTAATTCTTAATCCCAAATAAGTTATTCGTCACTTCTTCCTCTTCTTCTTCTACTTCTTCTTCTAGTTCGTCATTTTTCTTGTTCTTCTTCTTCCTCTTCATTTTCTTCTTCCTTATCTTTTTCTTCTTTTTCTCCTCTACTTCCATATCTTACTCTTCTTCTTTTTCTTCTTGTTCTTCTACTTCTTCTTTTTCTTTCTCTTCTTCTTCTTCTTCTTTTCTTCTTCTTCTTCTTCTTCTTCTTCTTCTTCCTTTTCCTCTTCCTCTTCTTCTTTTTCTTCTTCTTCTTCTTCTTCCTCTTCTATTTCCTTTTCATGTTCTTCTTCTTCTTCTTCTTCATCATTTTCTTCTTGTTCTTCTTCTTCTTCTTCTTATCTTTTTCTTCCTCCTTTTCTTCATCAACTTTTCTTTTTCTATTTTTTTTCTTCTTTTTTGTTTCTTAATCTTCCTCTGCTTCTTCTTCTTGTTATTATATTTTCTCTTCATCTTCTTCAACTTCTTCTCCTTCTTCTTCTTCTTCATCTTCTTCTTCTTCATCTTTATTTTCTCTTTCTACTACTTCTTCTTCTTCATCTTATTCTTTTTCTTCTTCTTCACCTTTTTCTCTTCTTCTTCTTCATTATTTTGTTGTTCTTCTTATTCTTCTTATTCTTATTCATGTTCCTTTTCTTCTTCTTCTTCTTCTTCTTCTCCTTTGCCTTCATCTTTTTCTTGTTCTTATTCATTTTTCCCTTTTCTTCTTCTTCTTCTACTTCTCCTTCTCCTCTTTATTCTTCTACTTTTCTTCTTCTTCTCTTTCTTCTACATAATCCTTAATCCATATTCCCCAATCCCTACTCCTTAATCCCTCGCTCCCTGACCTCTCATCCCTAAATCTATAATGCCCAATCCATCCCTTCTAAATTCCCCAATCCCTACTCCTTAATCCCTCCCTCCCAAACCTCTCATCCCTAAATCTATAATGCCTAATCCATCCCTCTTAAATCCCTAATCTCTAATCCTTAATCCCTAATCTCTAATCCCTAATCCCTAATCCTTAATCTCTAATCCCTAATCCATCCTTAATCCATAATCCCTAATCCTTAATCTCTAATCTATAATCTCTTATCTCTCATTTCTAATCCCTAATGCATAATTTTTAATTCTTAAACTTTAATCCCAAATCATTATCACTTTTCCTTAATCCATACACTTTAATCCCTAATCCTTAATCCTTAAGCCCTAATACCCAGCTATTAACCCATATTCTCTAATCCTTAATCCTTAAATGCTAATATCTAATCCCTAATCCCTAAAACATAATCCTTAATTACTAAGCCATCTCTTCATCCTCTTCTTCTTCTTCCACTTTTTTTTCAGGTTCATCTTCTTTATATCCTTCGTCTTGTTCTTCTTCTTCCTCATTTTCCTCTTCTTCTTCTTCTTCCTGCTCCTCTTCCTGATCTTCGTCTTCCTCTTCTTCTTCTTCTTTTTCATCATGCTCTTCCTTTTCTTCTTCTTCTTCTTCCTTTTCCTCATCATCATCATCATCATCATCTTCTTTTTCATTTTCTTCTTCTTTCTTTTCATCTTCTTCTTCTTCTTCTTCATTTTCTTCTTCTTCTTCTTCTTCTTCCTACTTATATGTTTTCTTTTCTTCTTCTTTTTCTAATTCTTCTTCTTTTTTTGTTCTTCTTTCTCTCTTCTTCTTCCTCTTCTTCTTCTTTTTCTTCTTCTTCTTCTTTTTCTTCTTCCTTCGTTCTTCATTCTTCGTTCTTCTTTCTACTTTCTTCTTTCTTCTTCCTTCTTCCTTCTTTCTTCTTGCTTCATCTTACCTCTTTCCTTCTTTCTTCATCCTTCTTCCTACTTTTTTCTTCATTCTTCTTTATTCTACCTCTTCTTCTCCCTCTTCTTCTTCTTCTTTCTTCCTTCTTTTTTTTTCTTTATTCCTTGTTCTTCCTTCTTCCTTCTTGCTTCTTCCTTCTCATTTATCCCTAATCCTTAATCTCTAATCCATCAAAATTTTTTAATCCCTAATCTTTAATCTTCAACCTCTAATCCTAATCTTTAATCTTTAAACTTTAATCCCTAATACCTAATCCCTTATCTCTAATCTATAATCCATAATCCGCAATCCATAATCCATCCTTACTCCATAATCTTTAATCCTTAATCGCTAATCTATAATCCTAATCTCTAATCCCAAATCCCTAATCCGTAATCCCCATTCCATAATCCATAATCTTTATTCGCTAATCCTTATCCCCTAATCCCTAATCCCTAATCTTTAATCCTAAATCCTTATTTTCTAATCCTTAATTCCAAATCCCTAATCTTTAGTAACCACTAATCCTTAATCACTAATCCTTAAACTCTAACCTCTAATACTTAATTCTTAATCACTAAACTATACCTATTCAAAATCTCTAATTTCTAATCCCTAATCCTTAATCCTTCATCACTAATCCCTAATCTTTAATCTCTAATCCCTAATCTATAATATTAATGCTAATCCCTTAAACTTTAATATATGATCTCTAAACTTTAATCTCTAACTCATAATCTTACATCCCTAATCTCTAAGTCTAATCCCTAATCCCTAATCTTTGTTCACTAATTCTAAATTACTAATTCAAAATTCATAATCTATAATCCTTTATCATTAATCCCTTCATCTCAAATCCATAATCCCTAATCAGAATCGCTTATTCCATATTCCCTACTTCCTAATCCTTAATCCCAAAACTCCAATCCTTAATTGCTAACTCCTAAATCCCTAATCCATAATCCCTCCTTAATCTTTAACCCATATTCCATAAGACCTAATGCCTAAACCTTTATTTCTTCATCCCTGATCCCTAATCCTTATTCCTTAACTTCTGATCCCTAATCCATCACTTCTTTATCTTCCTCTTCTACTTCTTCTTCTTCCTGTTCTTTTTCTTCTTCTTCTTCTTCTGTCTCTTCTTCTTCTTCCACATCTTTGACCTCTTCTTCTTCCTCTTCTTTCTCATCTTTCACTTAATATTCTTCTTCTTCTTGTTGTTGTTCTTCCTCATCTTCTTCCTCTTCTTCTTCTTCTTCTTCTTACTCTTCTTCATCTTTCTCTTCTCCTTCTTCTTCCTCTTCTTCCTCTTTTTCCCCTTCTTCTTCTTCTACTTCTACTTTCTTCTTCTTCTTCTTCTTCTTCTACTTCTTCTTCTTCTTCTTCTTCTTCTTCTTCTTCTTCTTCTTCTTCTTTATCCTCTTCTTCTTCTTCATCTTCTTCTTCTTCTTTTTCTTCTTCTTCTTTTATCTCTTCTTCTTCTTCTTCCTCATTATTGACCTCTTCTTCATCCTCTTCCTTCTCATCTTTCACTTAATATTCTTCTTGTTGTTGTTGTTCTTCCTCTTCTTCTTCCTCTTCTTCTTCTTCTTCTTACTCTTCTTCATCTTTCTCTTCTCCTTCTTCTTCTTCTTATTCTTCCTCTTCTTCCTCTTCTTCCTCTTCTTCCTCTTCTTCTTCTTCTTCTACAACTTTTCTTCTTCCTTGTCTTCTTTTTCCTCTTCTTCTTCTACTTCTAGTTTTTCTTCATGTTCTTATTTTTCTTCTTCTTCTTCTTCTTCTTCTTTCTCTCCTTTTTACTCTTCCTCTTCCTATACTTGTTCTTCTTCTTCTACTTCTTTTTCTCCTTTTTCTTCTTCTTCTTCCTCTTTTATTTCTTCTTCTTTTTGTTCCTCTTCTTTTTCATCTTTTCCTTCTTCTTCTTATTCTTATTCTTCTCTTTTTTCTTCTTATTGTTCCTCTTCAACTTCCTTTACTTCATTTTCTTCTTCTTTTTCTTCACATTTTTCTTCTTGTTCAACTTCTTTACCATCCTCTTCCACTTTTGAATTTTCTTACAATTTTCTTTCTTCTTCTTTCTCTTCTTCCTTTCTTCTTCTTCTTTTACTTCTTCCTCCTCTTCTTCTTCTTTTTCTTCCTCATTTTCTTCTTATTCTTCTTCTTCCCTTTCTTCTGTATCTTCCTGCACTTCTTCTTCTTCTTCTTCTTCTTCTTTGTCTTCTTCTTACTCTTATTCTTTTGCTTCCTTTCTTCTTTTTGTTCTTCTTCTTCTTCGTCGTCGTCTTCTTCTTCTTCCTCTTCTTCTCCTTGTTCTTCTTCTTCTTCGTCATCTTCTTCTTCTTCTCTCTCTTCAGCGTAATCCTTTACCCTTATTCCATAAACCTTACTCCTAAATCCCTCCATCCCTAATCCTTGCTCCTTTTTCTTCTTCTTATACTTCTTCTTCTTCTTCTACTTCTTCTTCTTTTTCTTGTTTTTCCTATTTTTTTGTTCTTCTTCATCTTTATCAACTTTTTCTTCTTCTTTTCTTCTTGTTCTTTTTCATTTTCTTCTTCAACTTCCTTTGCTTCTTCTTCTTCTTCTTATTTTTTCTCTTCATCCTCCTCTACTTCTTCTTCTTCTTCTTCTTCATCTTCTTCTCCTTTAACTACTTCACCTTCTTCTTCTTCTTCTTTCTCTTACCCTTCTTCTTCCTTTTCTTCTCCTTCTTCCTCTTCAATTACTTCTTCTTTGTCTTCCTCTTCATTTTCTTTTTCTTAATCTTCATCTTCCTCTTCTTTTTTCTTCTTCTTCTTCTTCTTCTTCTTCTTTTGTTGCTTCTTCTTCTTCTTCATGTTTTTCTTCTTCTTCTTCTTCATCATCTTCTTCTTGTTCTAATTTATTTTCTTCCTTTTCTTCTTCTTTTTCTTCTTCGACTTCTTCTTCTCTTTGTTTTTCTACTTCTTTTTCATTTTCTTATTCTTCTCCTTCTTCATAATCCTTAATCCCTATTCCCTAACCCATGCTTCTTAAACCCTCCTTCCCTAATCTCTCATCCCTAAATCTATACTGCCAAATCCATCCCTCCAAAATCCTTAATCCTTAATCCCTAATCTCTAATCCCTAATCAATATTCCCTAATCCATAATATGTCCTTAATCCATATATTTAATCCTTAATCTCTAATATCTAATCCCCAATATCTCATTCCTTAACCATAATCATTAATTTCTAGTTGTTAATCTTTAATCCCAAATCCATATTACTTTTCCTTAATCCATATCTTTATTCCCTAATTGTTAGTCCCTAAACCCTATTTCCTTGTTGCTAATCCATATTCTCTAATCCCTAATCCTTAATCCCTATTATCTAATCCCTATTCTCTAAACCCTAATCCCTAATTGCTAATCCATTTATTCATCCTCCTCTTCTTCTTCTTCTACTTCTTCCACATCTTCTTCTTCTTCTTCTTCTTCTTATTCTTCTTGTTCTTTTTCCTCTTTTTCTTCTTCTTCTTTTTCTTCTTATTCATCTTGCTCCTCTTCCTCATCTTCCACTTCTTTTTCTTCTTCTTCTTCCTCTTCCTCTTCTTTTTCTTCTTCTTCTTCCTTTTCTTCTTCTTCTTCTTTTTCTTCTTCTTCCTTTTCTTCTTCTTCTTCTTTTTCTTCTTCTTTCTTTTCTTCTTCTTCTTCTTCTTCTTGATTTCCCTCTTCTTCTTCGTCTTCTTGATTTTTTACTTCTTCTTCTTCTTGTCCTTCTCCTTCCTCCTCATCTTCTTCTTCTTCTTCTTTTTGTCCTTGTTCTTTTCTTATTGTTCTTTTTCTCTTCTTCTTCTTTTTCTTCTTCTTATTCTTCCTCCGTCCTTCTTTCTTCTTTCTTCTTTCTACTTTCTTCTTTCTTCTTCTTCTTCCTTTTTTACTTCATCTTACCGCCTTCCTTCTTCCTTCTTCCTTCTTTCTTCTTTCTTCTTCTTTCTTCTTTATTCTTTCTCTTCTTCTCCCTCTTCTTCTTCTTTCTTCCTTCTTCTATTTTCTTTCTTCCATCTTCTTTTTCCATCTTCCTTCTTCCTTCTTCCCTCTTGCTTCTTCTTACTCCATAATAGCTTATCCTTAATCTCTAATCCATTCATATTCTGTAATCTTTGATCTTTAATCTTTAATCTCTAATCCTTAATATCTAATCATTAAAATTTAATCTCTAATACCTAATCCCAAATCAATTATCTTTAATTTATAATCCATAATCCTCAATCCTTAATCTATCCTTAATCTATAATCTCTAATCTCTAATCCCAAATCCCTTATTCGTAATCCCTATTTCTTAATCTTTAATCACTAATCCCTATCCCTTAATCCTTAATCCCTAATCTCTAATCCTAAATTCTAAATTCTTAATTCTCAATTCTTAATCCCTAAATCCTAAGGTTTAATAACCTCTAATCCTTAATCTCTAATCCTTAAACTCTAATCTCTAATACTTAATCCTTAATCCCTAATCTATAATACATAAACCCTATTAATAATACCTAATCGCTAACCCCTAATCCTTAATCCTTCATCACTTATCCCTAATCTTTAATCTCTAATGCCTAATCCTTAATAGTAATGCTAATCTACTAATCTCTAATGTCTAATATCTAATATTTAATCTCTAATCCTTAATCTACATCCCTAATCATTAATCTGTAATCTTTGTTCCCTAAATTTTATTCTCTAATCCCTAATTTCTAATCCTAAATTCTTAATCTATAATCCCTAATCATTAATCTCTTCATCTTTAATCCCTAATATCTATTACTTATTCCTCAATCCCCACTCCCTAAGTCCTAAACTTTAACCCTTAATTTCTAACTCCATAATACCTAATCCCTAATCCCTTCTTAACCTTTAACCCATATTCCATAACACTTAATGCCTAATCCTTCATTTCTTAATCCCTGATCCCTAATCTCTAATCCCTAACCTTTGATCCCTAAAACCTAATCCATCACTTCTTTCTATTCATCTTCTTCTTCTTCTTCCTATTCCTTTTCTTCTTCTTTTTCCTCTTCCTCTTCTTTTTCTCATCTTTGTCCTCTTCTTCTTCCTCTTTTTCTTCAGCTTCTACTACTTCTTCTTCTTCTTCCTCTTCTTATTCTTACTCTTCTTCATCCTCTTCTTCTTCTCATTCTTATTCTTCATCATCATCTTCTTCTTCTTCAACATTATTTCATTCTTCCTCTTCTTCCTTTTTCTCTTCTTCTTCTTCTTTTTCTTCATGTTCTTCTTCTTCTTCTTCTTCTTCCTCATCTTTTTACTCTTCTTCTTCCTCTACTTGTTCTTCTTCTTCTACTTCTTCTTCTTCCTCTTTTATTTCTTCTTCTTCTTCTTCCCCTTCTTTTTCTTCTTCTCCTTCTTCTTCTTCTTATTCTTCTTCTATTTCTTCTTCTTCTTCATCTTATTCTTCCTCTTCTTCTTCTTCCTCTTCATCTTCCTTTACTTTTTCTTCTTCTTCTTCTTCTTCTTCTTCTTCAGCTTCTTCACCTTATACTTCTTCTTCTTCATCTTCTTACAATTCTCCTTCTTCCTCATTTTCTTTTTCTTCTTCTTTTTCTTCTTCTTCTTCTTCCTCCTCTTCTTCTTCTTCTTCTTCTATTTCTTCTTCTTCTTTATTTTCTTCTTGATCTTCTTCTTCCCCTTCTTCCTAATCTTCCTCTTCTTCTTTTTCTTCTTATTCTTCTTCATTTTTTGTATTCTTCTTATTCTTTTTCTTCTTTTCTTCTTCTTCTTCTTTTTCTTCATCTTCATCTTTTTCTCCTTGTTCTTCTTCTTATTCATCATCATCATCATCTTCTTCTTCTTCTTCGTAATCCTTAATCCCTATTCCCTAATCCTTACTCCTAAATCCCTTCCTCCTAACTCTTTTATCCCTAAATCTATAATTCGTAATCCATCCCTCCCAAATCCCTAATCCCTAATCCTTATTCTCTAATCCCTAATCTCTAATCCCTAATCCCTAACCCTTAATTCTTAATTTCTAAACTCTCATCCTATTCTCTAATCCCTATCTTTAATCCATAATTTTTAGTTCCTAATCCTTTATCCTTAATCTCTAATCTCTTGTCTCTATTCCCTAATCTTTAATCCTTGTTCCCTAATCCCTAATCATTAATCTATAATTCTTAATCCCTTAACCCTTTTCCTCTCTATAATCATTTTATATCTAAGTTTTAACCTATAATCCTTAATCTCAAATCTTTAAACTTCAATCACTAATACCAAATCCCTAATCCTTAATCTCTAATCTATAACCCATAATTCTTAGACCTTAATCCACTCTTACTCCATAATCCTTAATCCTTAATTCGTAATCTATAACCTTTAATCGTTAACCTCTAATCGTAAATCCCTTTTTACCAATCCCCTAATCCCTAATCCTTAATCGCTAATCTCTAATCTTTAATGCTTAATTCTTAATCTATAATCCCTAATGCTAGATCCTCAATCTTTAATAACCTCTAATCCATAATCTCTAATCCTTAAACTGTAATCTTTAATACCTAATCCTTAATCCCTAACCTATAATATATAAATCTTATTCATAATCTCTAATCCTTAATCCCTAATCTATAATCCTTAATCACTAATTTCTAATATTTAATCTCTAATCCCTCATCTTTAATACAAATCAAAATCCCTTAATCCCTAATCTCTAATCTTTAATCTTTAATCCTGTGTCATATATCTCTAATATCTAATCTCTAATTCTTAATCCCTAATTCTTAATCCTAAATTCTTAATCTACAATCTCCAATCCTTAATAATTAATCCCTTAATTTTTAGTCCCTAATCACTAATCTCTTCATCCTTAATCCCTAATCCTCATACTTATTCCTTAATCCCTACTCCCTAGTCCTTAATCCTTAATCCCTAATCCTAAATACCCAAACAATTATCTTTCTTCTTGTTCTTCTTCTTTTTTATCATCTTCTTCTTCATCATCTTCTTCCTCTTCATCTTCCTTTACTTCTTTTGCTTCTTCTTCTTCATCTTCTTCTTCTTTAACTTCTTCACCTTCTTCTTCTTCTTCTTTCAATTCTCCTTATTCTTTAGTTTTTTCTTCTTCTTTTTCTCCTTCTTCTTCTTCTTCCTTTTCTTCTTGTTTTTCTTCTTCTTCCTTATTTTCTTCTTGTTCTTCTTCTTCCTCTTCTTCCTCATCTTCCTCTTATTCTTCATCTTCTTCTTCTTATTCTTCTTCTTTGTCTTCTTCTTCTTCTTCTTCTTCTCCTCCTTCTTCTTCATAATCCAAAATCCCTATTCTCTATCCCCTACTTCTAAATCCCTTCATCCCCAATTTCTCATCATTAAATCTATAATTCCTAATCCATCCCTCTCAAATACCAAATCCATAATCCTTAATCCCTAATTTTTAAATCTTTATCCATCTCTAATCTCTAATCCCTAATCTCTCATTCTTAATCTCTAATCCTTAATCCCTAATGCTTAATTTTTAATCCCTAATCCTTAATCCGTAATCTCTAGTCTCTAATCCCTAATCCCTAATCCTTAATCTCTAATGCCTAATAAATAATCCTTGATTATTAACCCCAAAACAACTTTCTTAATTATAACCATTTAATATCTAAGATTTAACCTCTAATCTGTAACCCTGAATCTCAAATTCCTAATCACTAATCTTTAACATATAATTCATAATCCCTTTTTCATAATCTATAATCAATAATCCTAAATCCCTACATTAAAATATTTTGTAATTAATCCCTTAATCCTAAATCCCTAATCCTTAATCCTTAATCACTAATCACTTTATCTATAATCCCTAATTCCTAATCCTTAATCTATAACACCTACTAAATTTCCTTAATCCCTACTCTTTTAATCCCCAACCATTAATCCTCAAACCCTAATACCTAGTTGCCAATCCATATTCCTTAATCTCTAATCCTTAATCCCTAAAATCCCATCCCTAATCCTTGCTTCCTTAATCCTTAATCCTTAACCCCCAAACCCTAATCCATATCTTCATCCTCTTCTTCTTCTTCCACTTGTTCTTGCTCTTCTTTTTCTTCTTCTTCTTCTTCTTCTTCTTCCTCCTCTTCCTCTACTTCTTCTTTTTCTTTCTCATTTTGTTCTTCTTCTTCTTCCTCCTCGTCATCCTCATTCTCTTCTTCCTCTTGCACTTCTTCTTCTTCTTCTTCCTCTTCTTTTTCTACTTCTTCTTCTTCTTCAACCTCTTCTTCTTCTTCTTCTTTTTCTTCCTCATCTTCCTCTTCCTTCTTTCTTCTTTCTTCTTTGTACTTTCTTCTTTCTTCTTTCTTCTTCTTTCTTCATTCTTCCTTATTCTTACTAACTTCCTTCTTCCTTCTTCCTTCATCTTTCATCTTTCTTCTTTATTCTTCTTCCTCTTCTTCGTCTTTCTTCCTTCTTCCTTCTTCCTTCTTTTTTCTTCTTTCTTCCCTCTTCTTCTTCTTCCTTTTTCTTTCTTTGTTCTCTTTAATCTTTAATCCTTAATATCTAATCTATCTATAAACTATAATCTATCATCTTTAATCCTTAACCTCTAATCCTTAATCCATAATCCTTAATCAATCTCTAATCACTAATCCTTCTCTATTCCTAAGTCTTTAATCCTCATCTTAATCCCTTAATCTTTAAGCATTAGTCCCTAATCACTAATCTTGAAAACTAAAACCCTAATCTTTAATCTCTAATCCTTAACACCTAATCTTTATTCACTAATCCATAATCCTTAAACCTAGGTCCCTAATCTCTAATCCTTAATCCTTAATAATTAATCTTTTAATTCTTAGTCCCTAATCTATAATCCCTATTCATTATTCCCTTCATCCATAATCTCTAATCTATAATCTATAATCATTAACCCTTAATCTCTAATCCCAATTACTTATTCCCTAGCTTCTACTCCCTAATCTCAAATTCTTAATCCTTAATCACTAATCCTTAAACCGTAATCCCTAATTACTAACTACTAAATCTCTATTCCTTAATCTTTAATTCCTCTTTTTCTTCTTTTTATTCTTTTTCATCTTCATCTTCATCTTCTTCTTCTTTCTTCCTTCTTCATCTTTCTTCCACCATCTTCCTTCTCTTTTATCCTTAACCTCTCATCCCTAATCTCTAATCCCTAAACTCTAATCTCTAATGCCTAATTTGTAATCTCCAATCCCTAATTTACTATCCACAATACCTAATCTATAATCTCTTTTCATTAATCTCTGATCGTTAACCACTAATCTCAAATCTATAAACCCTAATTTATAGCCTCTAATCTTAATCTTAATTCCTTAATCTCTAATCCTAAATCTTATATCACAAATCTTTACTCTCTAATCCCTAACCCCTAACCCCTAATGCCTAATAATTAATCTCTTATATCTTATTCCATAACCTCTAATCCCTAATCATTAGTCCCTCATCCTTAATCCCTTATCCATAATCTATAATCCTTAATCATTAATCTTTAATCCTAAATGCCTACAAATTATTCCTTAATCCTTATTATTTCTTTCCTAATCCCTAATCCTTAGTCCCTAGTCCCTAGTTTTTAACTCTTAAATCCCTAATCTCAGGTCCCTAATTTATAATACCTAATCTCTCATCCATAATCCTTCCCTCATTAATCTTTAACCCATATTCCCTTATCCCTAATCCCTAATCCTTCCTTCCTCAATCACAAATCCCAGATCCATAATCCCTAACCCTAATCCCTAATCCCTAATCTATCTCTTCTTCCTCTTCTTCTTCTTCTTCCTCTTCTTCTTCCTCTTCTTCTTCTACTACTAATACTTCTTCACCTTCTTCTTTTTCTACTTCTCCTTACTCTTCTCCTTTTTATTCTTCTTCTTCTTCCTCTTCCTCTTCTTCTTCTTCTTCATCTTCATCATCTTCTTCTTCTACTTCTTCCTCTTCTTCTTCTTCTTCTTCACGTTGTTCTGCTTCTTCTTCATCTTCTTATACTTCTTATTTTTGTTGTTCTTCTCCTTCTTCTTCTTCTTACTCTTTTATTTCTTCTACTTGTTGTTCTTCTTCTTCTCCTTCATTTTCTTGTTCTTCTTCTTCCTCTTTTTCTTCTTCTTCTATTTCTTCTTCTTCTTCTTCTTCTCTTCTTCTTATTCTTCTTCTTCTTCTTCTTCATATTTTCTTCTTCTTCTTTTCTTATTCCTCCTCCTCCTCCTCATCATCATCATCATTTTCTTCTTCTTCCTCTTCTTCTTCTTCTTCTTCTTCTATTTCTTCTATTTCTTCACCTTCTTCTCTTCTTTGTCTTACTATTCTCCTTCTTCTTCTTCTTCTTCTTCTTCCTCTTCTTCTTCTTCTTTCTCTTCTACTTCCTTTTCTTCTTCCACTACTAGTTCTTCGTCTTCTTCCTCGTCTTCCTCTTCCTCCCCTTCTTCTTATTCTTCTTCTTCTTATTCTTCTTCTTCTCTTTCTACTTCATCTTCCTCTTCTTACTCGGCCAACTCTTCTTCTTCTTCCTCATCTTTTTCCTGTTCTTCTTCTACTTCTTCCCCTTCTTCTTCTTCTTCATCTTTCCCTCCTTCTTCTTCTTCCTCTTCCTCTTCCTCTCCTTCTTCTTCTTCTTCTTCTTCTACTACTACTACTTCTTTTTCCTACTCTTCTTCTTGCTGTCTTTTCTCATCTTCCTCCACTTCTTCTTCTTCTTCTTCCTCTTTTCCTTCTTCTTCTTCCTCTATTCTTCTTTTTCTTCTTCTTCTTCTTCTTCTACTACTACTACTACTACTTTTCCACTTCTTTTTCCTCTTCTTCTACTATATTTTCCACTTCTTTTTCCTCTTCTTCTTCTTCTTCGACTTCCGCTTCTTATTCTCTTCCATCTTCTTCTTCTTCATTCTCTTCTCCTTCTTTTTCCTCTTCTTTTTCTTCTTCTGCTTCTTTTTCCTCTTCGTATTCTTATTTTTTGTTCGTGTTTTTCTTCTTCTTCTTCTACTTGTTCTTCTTCTTCTACTTCTTCTTCTTCCTCTTTCTATTCTTCTTCTTCTTTGTCTTCTTATCCTTCTTCTTCTTCATCATCTTCTTCTTCTTCCTCTTCTTCCACCTCTTCTGCCACTTCTTCTTCTTCTTCTTCTTCTTCTTCTTCCACTTCTTCTTCTTCTTCTTCTTACCCTTCTTCTTCTTCTTCTTCTTCGTCTTCTTCCACTTCTTCTTCTTCTTCTTCTTACCCTTCTTCTTCTTCTTCTTCTTCTTATTCTTCTTCCTCTTCATCATCTTCTTCTTCTTCTTCTACTTCTTCTTCGTCTTCTTCCTTTTCTTCTTCTTCTTTTTCTCCTTCCTCCATTTCTCTTCTTTTATTTCTTCCTCTTGCTTTTGT
>JAIUJO010000338.1:157500-162500 GCA_023846275.1 Vanilla planifolia
CTAATCCCTCAACCTAAACCCTAATCCTAAATCTTTAATCACTAATGCCTAATCCTTAATCCCTAATCTTTAGTACCTAATCCCTAATCTCTATAATATTTAATCCTTAATCCTTAATCCCTAATCTATAATCTCTCATTACTAATTCATAATCTCTAAATCCTAATCCATAATCTCTAAATGCAAATCCTTAATCCCTAATGCTTAATCCTGAATCCTTTTATCAATAACTTCTAATCTGTAATCCTTAATCTAATCCCTAATCCCTAATTCTTAATCCCAATTCCCAAATCCATATTCCTTAATCCCTAATCCTTAATCCCTAACCCTAATCCCTAATCAATAACTCCTTATTCTTAATCATGAATTCTTATTCCTCAAACCCTAATATCTAATCCTTAATCCCTCATCTATAATCTTGAATCCCTCCCTCCCTAATGCCATATCCCCAATCCATAACACCTAAATGTTAATCCCTAAGTCGTCACACACAAATCCATAATATGTATTCTTTTACTTCTTTTTTTTCCTCTTTTTCTTCTCCCTCTTGTTCTTCCGTTTCATCATTGTCTTCTTCTTTTTTTTCTTAATATTCTTCTTCATCTTCCTCTTTTTCTTCTTATTCTTCTTCTTCTTCTTCATCTTCTTCTTCTTCTTCTTCTTTCTCCTTTCTCTTCTTATTCTTCTTTTTCTTCTTCCTCCTCCTCCTCCTTCTCTTCTTCCTCATCATCTTCTTCTTCCCTTTCTTCTTCTTCTTCTTCTTCTTCTTCTCCTTCTTGTTCTTCTTCGCTTCTTCTTCTTCTTCTTCTTCTCCTTCTTGTTCTTCTTCGCTTCTTCTTCTTCTTCTTCTTCTTCCTCTTCTTCTTCTACTTCTTCTTCTTCCATTTCTTCTTCATTATCATCTTCTTCTTCTTTTTCTTCTCCTTCCTGTTCTTCTTCTTAATCTTCTTCTACTTCTTCTCTTTCATCATCATCATCCTCTTCTTCTTCTTCTTCTTCTTTTTCCTAACATTCTTCATCCTCTTCTTCTCCTTCTTCTTCTTCTTCTTCTACTTCTTCTTCCCCATCATCATCATCTTCTTCTTCTTATTCTTCTTCATCATCATCTTCATCATTTTCATCTTCTTCTTCTTCTTCTTCTTCTTCTTCTGCTTTTTCTTCTTCTTCTTTGACTTCTTCTTCTTCCTTTACTTAATCATGTTCTTTTTCCACTTTTTCTTTTTTCCTCTTCTCCTTCTTTCTTTACTTCTTCTTCTTCTTCCTCCACCTCTTGTTCCCCATCTTACTATTCTTCTTTTTCTTCTTCTTCTTGTTCTTACTCTTATTCTTCTGCCTAGTCTTCTTCTCCTCCTTCTTCCTCATCTTCCTCTTGTTCTTCTTCCTAAACTTCTTCTTCTTCTTCATCTTCTTCTTCTTTTTCTTCCTCTTCTACTTCTTCTTTCTCATCTTTATCTTCTTTTTCTTCTTCTTCTTCCACTTCTTCTTCTTCTTCATTTTCCCCTTCTTGTTCTTCTTCTTCTTCTTCTCCTTCTACTTCTTATTCTTATTCTTTCTTATCTTCTTCTTCTTCTTCTTCTTCTATAACTACTACTTCTTGTTCTCTTCTTCTTCTTCATCATCTACTTTTTCTTGTTCTTCTTCTTCTTATTATTCTTCTTCCTCTCCTTTCTGTTCTTCTTCTTCTCCTTCTCCTACTCCTTCTCCATAACCTTCTCCTACACCTCCTTCTCATTCTCCTCTTCCTCCTTTTCTTTCTCCTTCTCTTTCTCCTTCTTGTTCTTCAACTTCTTCTTCATCTTCTTCTTCTTTCTTCTTTCTCCTTCATTATTTTTCTTTCTTCTTTCTTATTTCTTCTTCCTTCTTTCGTCTTCCTTGTTTCTTCAACTTTCCTTCTTCCTTCTTTCTTCTTCAATCTTGCTTCTTCAATCTTTCTTCTTCCTTCTTGCTTATCTCTTCTTTCTTCTTCCTTGTTCCTTCTTATTTCTTATTTCCTTATTCTTCTTTATTCATTCATTCCTCTTCTTTGTTATGTCTTCTTCTTTCATCTTTTTTCTTATTATTCCTTCTCATTTATTCTTCTTTCATTTTTCTTCTTTCTTTCGTTTTTCTTCTTCTTCTTTCTTTATCGTCTTCTTCATCTTCTACTTCTTCTACTACTATTACTTCTTCTTCATCTTCTTCTTCTTCTTCTTTTTCGCCTTATTCTTCTTCGTCTTCTTCTTTTCGTCTACTTCATCGACTTCTTCTTCTTCTTCCCCTTCTTCTCGTGTTTCCTTTTCTTCTTCTATTTTGCCCTCTTCTACTTCTACTCCTCTTCTTCTTCTTCTTCTTCCTCCTCCTCCTCTTCTTCTTCCAGTTCATCTTCTTCTTCTTCTTCTTCTTCTTCTTCTTCTTCCTCTTCTTCCTCTTCTTCTTCTTCTACTTCTACTTCTTCA
The DNA here is from genome assembly GCA_023846275.1 of Vanilla planifolia. Lineage (NCBI taxonomy): Eukaryota > Viridiplantae > Streptophyta > Magnoliopsida > Asparagales > Orchidaceae > Vanilla > Vanilla planifolia. The sequence continues at coordinate 159,936 of JAIUJO010000338.1, forward strand.
ACTTCTTCTTCTTCTTCTTCTTCTTCATCATCTTCTTCTTCTTCCTCTTCTTTTTCTTCTTCCCCTTCCACTTATCTTCTTCTAGTTCCTCTTCCACTTCCTCTTCCTCTTCTTCGTCTTCTTCTTCATCTTCTTCTTCTTCTTCTTCTTCACTTTTTCTTCTTTCTCATCTTATACCTCTTCTACTTCCTCTTTTCACCTACTTCTTCGACTTCTTCTTCTTCTTCTCCTTCTTCGATTTTCTCTTCTTCCTCTTTTTTATCTTCTTCTTCTTCTACTACTCTTCTTCTTCTTCTTCCTCTTGTTCTACCTCCTCCTCTTCTTCCTCAACTTCTTCTTCTTCTTCTTCTTCAACCACATCTTCGTCTTCTTCTTCTTCTTCTTCTACTTCTACTTCTACTTCTTCTTCTACTTCTTCTTCTTCTTTTTCTTCATTTTCTTCTTCCTCTTCTTCTTTTTCTTCTTCTCCTTCCTCTTATCTTCTTCTACCGCCTCGTCCACTTCATTTTCATCTTCCTCTTCTTCGTCTTCTTCTTCTTCTTCTTCATCTTCTTCCATCTTCCTTCTTCCTTCTTCCATCTTCTTTTTTCCTAGTTTTTTCTTTCCTCTTTCTTCTTCTTTCTTTTCCTTTTCTTCTTCAACTTCTTCTTCCCCTTCTTCTTCTTCTTCTTCTTCTTCTTATTCTTTCCCGTCTTCTTCTTCTTCTTCTTCTTCGTCTTCTTTCTCTTGTTCTTCTTCCTTTTCTTCTTCTTCTTTTTCTTCTTCTTCTTCATCATCTTCTCCTTCTCTTATTCTTTTTCTTCTTCTTCTTCTTCTTCTTCTTCTTCCCTTCCCCTTCTTCTTCTTCTTCTACTTCTTCTTCTTCTTCTTCTTCCTCTTCTTATTCTTTATCTCCTTCGTCTGCTTCTTCCTCTTCTTGTTCTTGTTCTTCTTGTTCTTCTTCTTTTCTTCTTCTTCTTCTTCCTACTCTTATTCCTCATCTTCTTCTTCTTGTGCTTCCTCTTCCTCTTTTTCTTCTTCTTCTTCATCTTCTTCTACTACTTCCTCCTCCGATTTATCTTCTTCTTTTATTTCTTCAACTTCGTCTTATTATCCTTCATGTTCTTCTTCTCCATTATTTTTTGTTTCTTCTTTCTTATTGCTTCTTCCTTCTTCCTTCTTCCATCCTCGTTACTACTTCCACCTTCCTTCTTCCTTCTTCCTTCTTCCATCTTCAATCTTGCTTCTTCCATCTTCGTTCTTCCTTCTTGCTTCTCTCTTCTTCTTTCTTCCTTCTTCATTCCTATTTCTTCTTTCATTTTTCTTCTTTATTCTTTCATTCTTCTTCTTTCTTTTGTCTTCTTCTTTCTTCTTTTTTTCTCATTATTCCTTCTCCTTTCTTCTTCTTTCTTTCTTCTTCTTTCATTCTTTTTTCTTCTTCTTCTTTCCTCATCGTCTTCGTCGTCTTCTTCTTCTAATACTACTACTACTACTTCTTCAACTTCTTCTTCTTTTTCTTCTTCTTCTTCTATTACTACTACTTCTTTTTCGTCTTATTCTTCTTCTTCTACTTCTTCTTTTCCTCTACTTCTTTGACTTCATCTTCTTCTTCATCTCCTTCTAATTAGGATTCCTCTTCTTATTCTACTTTTTGTCTTCTTATTCTTCTACTCTTCTTCTTCTTCCTCTTCTTCTTCTTCCTCCTCTTCCTCTTCTTCTTCTTCCACTTCTTCTTCTTCTTCTTCTTCTTATTCTTCCTCTTCTTGATCATCATCATCTTCTTCTTCTACTTCTTCTTCTTCTTCTTCTTCTTCACCTTCTTCCTCTTCTTCTTCTTCTAACTCTTCTTCAACTTTTTCTTCTTTCCCTTCCCCTTATCTTCTTCTACCTCCTCTTGCACTTCCTCTTCCTCTTCTTCGCCTGCTTCTTCTTCTTTTTCTTCTACTTCTACATCTTGTCCTTTGTTGACTTATTATTCTTCTTCTACTTCTTCTTTTCCTCTACTTCTTCGACTTCTTCTTGTTCTTTTTCTCCTTCTACTTTGGTTTCCTCTTCTTTTTCTTTTTTGTCTTCTTCTTCTTCTTCTACTCTTCTTCTTCTTCTTCTTCTTCTACTTCCTCCTACTCCTCCTCTTCTTCTTAAACTTCTTCTTCCTCTTCTTCTTCTTGTTCCTCATCTTCCTCTTCTTCTTCTTCTTCTTCCTCTTCTTCTACTTCTTCTTCTTCTTCTTCTTCTTCTTCTTCTTCATCATCTTCTTTCTCTTCTTTTTCTTCTTCCCCTTCCGTTATCTACTTCCATCTCCTTTTCCACTTCATCTTCCTCTTCCTCTTCGTCTTCTTCTTCTTCTTCTTCTTCTTCTTCTCCATCTTCTTCCGTCTTCCTTCTTCCTTCTTCCTTCTTGCTTCTTCCAACTTCTTTCTTTCTTCTTGTTTTTTCTTTTCTCTTTCTTCTTTCTTTTCTTCTTCTTCTCCAACTTCTTCTTCTTCCTCTTCTTCTTCTTCTTCTTTGTTTTCATTCTCTCCATATTCTTCCTTTTCTTCTTCTTCTTCTTCCATTTCTTCTTCTTCTTCATCATCTTCTCCTTCT
>JAIUJO010000338.1:167500-185000 GCA_023846275.1 Vanilla planifolia
TACTTGTTCTTGTTCTTCTTCTTCTTCTTCCTCTTCTTCTTCTTCTTCTTCTTCTATTTCCACTTCTTCCTCTTCTTCTTCTACTTCTGCTTCTTCTTTTTCTTTGTCTTCTTCTACTTCCTCTTCTCTACTTCTTCTTCTTCATCCTCCTCCTCCTCCTCTTCTTCTTCTTCTGTTTCCTCTTTTTCCTCTTCTTCTTCTTCTTCTGCTTCTTCTTCTTCTTCTTTTCTATCTTCTTCTACTTCCTCTTCTCTTCTTCCCCTTCTTCTTCTTCTTCCTTTACTTTTTTTCTACTTCTTCTTCTTCTTCATCTTCATCAACTTCTTCTTAATTTTCTTCATCTTCCTCTTCTTCTTTTTCTCTTTCTTCATCTTCTTCTTCTTGTACTTCTTCCTCATCTTCTTCTTCTTCTTCTTCTTATTCTTCTTCATCATTTTCTTCTTCTTCTTCCCTTTCCCCTTCTTCTTCCCCTTCCTCTTCATCTACTTCTACCTCTTCCTCTTTATCTTCCTCTTTCTTTTCCTCTTCTTCTTCTTCTTCTTCTTCTTCATCTTCTTCCGTCTTCTATCTTCCATCTTCCTTAATACTTCTTCCTTCTTATTTCTTCCTTCTTTCTTCTTTCTTTCTTTGCCCATCTTCTTTCTTCTTTTTTTATACTTTCTTCTTTCTTCTTCTTTTTACTTGTTCTTCTTTTTCTTCTTCTTCCTCATCTTCCTCTTCTTCTTCTTCTTCCTCTTCCACTTCCTTAGCTTCTTCTTCTTCTTCTTCCCCTTCTTCTTCTTCTTCTTATTCTTCTTCATCTTCTTTTTCCTCTTATTATTATTATTATTATTATTGTGATTATTTTTATTGTTATTATTATTCTACATTTTCTTCTTGTTCCACTTCTTCTTTTTCCTCTTCTTCTTCTTCTTTTTCTTCTTCCTCTTCTTCTTCCTCTACTGTTTTCTTTTTTCTTCTTCTTCTTCTTCTCCTTCTTGTTCTTATTCTTCTTCTTGTTCTATTTCTTTTTCTTCTACATCTTCTTCGTCTCCTTCTTGTCCTTCTTCCTCTTTGTTTTCTTCTTCCTCTTCTATTTCTTCTTCTTTTTCTTCTTCTTCTCCTTCTTCTTCTTCTTTTTTTCTTCTCTTCTTGTTCTTCTTCTTCATCATCATCATTTTCTTCTTCTTCTTCTTCTTCTTCTTCTTCTACTTCTTCTTTTTCCTCTTCATCTTCCCCTTCTTCATTCTCTTCTTCTTCTTCTTCTTCTTCTTTCTTTCTAAGGCCTAATCCTTAATTCCTGCCCCTTAATCTTTAATAGCTAATCTATAATCTCTAATACCAAATACATAATCGATTGTTCATAATCCGTAATCTCTAATCTCTACTCTTTGTCTTGAATTACTTATCTTAAATCTCTAATCTCCCATCCCTAATTCATAAACCCAAAACCTTAATCCATGATCCTAATACTTAGTACATAATCCTTAATCCCTAAATCCCTTATTTCCATTCCCTAATCCCTAATCACTAATCTAATCCCTATTACTTATTTCAAATCTTTATTTCCAAATCCCTATTACCTAATTGCTAATCCCTAAGCCCTAACCCTAATATCTAATTCTTAATCTTTAAGCCATCACCCACAACTCTATAATCTGTCTTCTTATTCTTCCTCTTCTCCTTCTTTCTCTTCTTCCTTTTCCTCTTCCTTGTCCTCTTCGTCTTCATCCTCCTATTCTTCGACATCTTCCTCTTCCTTTTCTTCTACTTTCTCTTCTTCCTCTTCTTGATCCTCTTTCTCTTCTTATTCTTCTTCTTCTTCTTTTTGTTCTTCCTCCTCATCTTCTTGCCCCTCTTCTTCTTCTTCCTCTTCTTCTTCTTTTACCAGTCCTTCTTATTTTTCGTTCTTGACTTCTCCTTCTTCTTACTTTCTTCTTCTTCTTCTTCTTCCTCCTCTTCTTCTTCTTTTACCCCTTCTTCTTCTACTTCTCCTTCCTGTTCTTTATTTTAAACTTCTCCTTCTTATTCTTCATTTTAATGTTCTTGTCTTTCTACTTCTTCTTTTTCTTCTTCTTCTTCTTCTTCTTTTTCTTCTTCTTCTTGTTTTTCTTCTTCTTCTTCTTTTTCTTCTTCTTCTACTACTTCTTCTTCTACTTGTTCTTCTTCTTTTTCTTCTTCTTCTTGTTCTTGTTCTTGTTCTTGTTCTTCTTCTTCTTCTTCTCTTCTTCTACTTCTTTGATCTCTTCTTCATTTTCTTCTTCTTTGATTTCCTCTTCATCATCATCTTCTCTATCATCTACTTCTTCTCTTCTTCTTCTTCTTTTTCCTCTTCCTCCTCCACATTTTCTTCTTCCACTTCTTCTTCTTCTTCATCTTCTTGTTCGTCTTCTTCCTCTTCCTCTTCCTCTTCTTCTTCTTCTTCATTTTGTTCTTCTTCTTCTTCTTCTTCATCTTCTTCTTCTTCTCCTTCGCCTTATCTTCTTCTCCCTCCTCTTCCCCTTCCACTCGTTCATCTTCTTCTTCTTCTACTTCTTCATCTTCTTCCTTCTTCCTTCTTCCATCATCTCTCTTCCTTCTTTTTTCTTTCCTCTTTCTTCTTCTTTCTATTTCTTCTTCTGCTTTCTCTTGTTCTTCTTCTTCTTCATCTTTCCTTTCTTCTTCTTCTTCTTGTTTTTCCTCTTCTTCATTTTCTTATTTTTCTTTTTCTTCATCTTCTTCTTGTTCTTCATCTTCTCCTTCTTCTCTTCTTCTTCTTTTTCTTAATCTTTTTCTTCTACTTCTCTTCCCATTCTTCTTCTTTGTCTTCTTCTGCTTCTCCTTCTTCTGCTTCTTCTTCTTCTTCTTCTTATTCTCCTTCTTCTTCTTCTTCTTTTTCCTCTTTATCTTCTTCTTCTTCTTCTTGTACCTCTCCTTCTTCTACTATTTCTTCTTCTTCTTCGTCTTCTTCTTCTTCTTCTTCATCTCTTATTCCAGTTCTTCCTCTTCTTCTTTTATCTTCTTCTTCTATTTCTGCTTCTACTCTTCTTCTTCTTTGCCTTCTTCTACTTCCTCTTCTCTACTTCTTCTTCTTCCTCCTCCTCTTCTTCTTCTTCTTCTTCTCCTTCTTCTGTTTCCTCTTCTTCCTCTTCTTCTTCTTCTTCTTCTTCTTCTTCTTCTTCTTCCTTGACTTTTTTTCCACTTCTTCTTCTTCTTCTTCTTCATCAACTTCTTCTTAATTTTCTTCTACTACTTCTTGTTCTTTTTCTTCTTCTTCTTCTTCTTGTACTTCTTCCTCATCTTCTTATTCTTGTTGTTTTTCTTCATCATTTTGATCTTCTTCTTGTTCTTTTTCCTCTTCTTATTTTTCTTCTTCTTCTTCTTCCCTTTCTCCTTCTTCTTCCCCTTCCTCTTCATCTACTTCTACCCTTACTCCTTATCTTCCTCTTCTTTTTCCTCTTCCTATTCTTCTTCTTCTTCAACTTCTTCCTTCTTTTATCTTCCATCTTCCTAATTACTTCTTATTTCTTCCTTCCATTTTCTTTTTCCTTTTTCCTTCTTCCTTCTTTCTTTCTTTACCCATCTTCTTTCTTGCTTCTTCTTTCTTCATTCTTTTTTCTTCTTTCTTCTTCTTTTTACCTGTTCTTCTTTTTCTTCATCTTTCTCATCTTCCTCTTCTTCTTCTTCTTCCTCTTCTACTGCCTAAGCTTCTTCTTCTTGTTCCTCTTCTTCTTCTTCTACTTCTTCTTCTTATTCTTATTCTTCTTCTTCTTTTTCCACTTATTATTATTATTATCTTTATTATTATTATTATTTTTCCACATCTTCTTCTTGTTCCTCTTCTTCTTTCTCCTCTCCTTCTTCTACTTCTTCTTCTTCTTCTTTTTCTTCTTCTTCTTCTTCTTCTTTTTCTTCTTCTTCTTCTTCTTCTTCTTCCTATTGTTATTCGTCTTCTTCTTCCTCTTTTTTAATTTCTTTTTTTTCTTTTTCTTCTTCTCCTTCTTGTTCTTATTCTTCTCCCTCTTCTATTTCTTTTTCTTCTACTTCATCATCTTCGTCTCCTTCTTCTCCTTCTTCTTCTTTTTTTCCTTCTTCCTCTTCTGTTTCTTCTTCTTCTTCTTCTTCTTCTTCTCCTCCTTCTTTTTGTTCTTGTTCTTCTTTTTTTCTTCTTCCCTTCTTGTTCTTCTTCATCGTCATCATCATTTTCTTCTTCTTCTTCTTCTTCTTCTTCTTCTTTTTCCTCTTCAACTTCCCCTTCTTCATTGTCTTCTTCTTCTTTCTTCCTAATACTTAAGCCTTAATTCCTACCCCTTAATCTTTAATAGCTAATCTACTCCTCTTCCAATTCTTATTCTTCTTCTTCTTTTTCTTCATCCTCCTTCTCTTCTTCTTCCTCCTCTTCTCCTTCTTTTACCAGTCCTTCTTATTCTTCATCCTCCACTTCTTCTTCTTCTTCTTCCCTTCTTCTTCATCTTCTTCCACTTCTTCTTCTTGTTCTTCTTCCCCTTCTTCTTCTACTTCTTTCCCTTCCTATTCTTCATCTTACACTTCTTCTTCTTATTCTTTTTCTTGTTCTTGCTCTTCTTCTTCTTCCTCCTCCTCCTTCTCTACTTCTTCTTCTTTTTCTTGTTTTTCTTGTTTTTCTTCCTTTTCTTCCTCTACTACTACTTTTTCTTCTTCTTTTACTTATTCTTCTTCTTCTTCTTCTTCTTCTTCATCTCTTCTTCTTCTTCTTCTTCTTCTTCTTCTTCTTCTTCTACTTCTCTTCTTCTACTTTTTGGATTTCATCTTCTTCTTCCTCTTTGGTTTCCTCTTCATCATCTCCTTCTTCTTTTTCTTCTTCTTCTTCTTATTCCTCTTCTTCCTCTTCCCCTTCTTCTTCTTCTTCTTCATCATTTTGTCTTTCTTCATCATCATCATCATGTTCTTCTTCTTCTTGTTTGTCATCATCTTCGTCCTCTTCTTCTTCTTCTTTCCCTTCCCCTTATCTTCTTATACCTACTCTTCCTTTTCCTTTCCTTCATCTTCTTCTTTTACCTCTTCATCTTCTTCCTTCCTCCATCTGCTCTCTTCCTTCTTTTTCCTTTTCACTTTCCTCTTCTTTCTTTTTCTTCTCCTTCTTCTTCTTCTTCTTTCCCTTCTTCTTCTTCTTCTTGCTATTCCTCTTCTTCATTTTATTCTTCTTCTCTTTCTTCATCTTTCTCTTCTTCATCATCTTCTCCTTCTTCCCTTCTTCTTTTTCTTCTTCTTCTTCTACTTCCTCATTCCATTCTTCTTCTTCTTCTTCTACTGCTACTACTGCTACTTCTTTTTCTTCCTTGTCTTCTTCTTCTTCTTATTATTATTCTTCTTCTTCTTTTGCTTCTTCTTCTCCTTATTCTTCTTTTTCTTTTGCTTCTTCCTCTTCTTCTTCTCCTTCTTGTTCTCTACTACTTATTCTTCCCTTTATTAGTCTTCTTCTTCTTCTTTTTCTTCTTCTTCCTCTTCTTCATCTTTTTCTTCAACCTCTTTTTCTTCTTCTTCCTGTTCTTCATCTTTTTCTTCAACCTCTTTTTCTTATTCTTCTTCTTCTATTTCTTCCTCCTCTTCTAATTCTCATTCTTCTTCTTCTACTACTTTTTCTTGTTCTTCTTCTTCATCTTCTTCTTCTTCTTCTTCCTCTTCTTCTACTTAATTTTCTTTTTCTTCTTGTACTTCTTTGTTTTCTTCTTTTTCTTCTTCTTCTTCTTCTCCTTCTCCTCCTTCTTACCCTTCTTCTTCTACTTCCTCTTCCTCATCAATAGCTTCTTCTTCTTCTTCTTCATCATCATCTTCATCTTTTACTTCTTCTTCTTCTTTTTTCTCTTATTCTTTTTCTTCTTCTTCTTCTAATTCCTCCTCTACTTCTTCTTCTACTTCTCCTTTTTTAACTACTACTTGTTCCTTTTCTTCTTCTTCTTCTACTACTTCTACTTTCTCTGTTTCCTCTTCTCCTTCTTTTTATACTTCTACTTCTTCTTCTTCTTCTTCTTCAACAACTAATACTACTACTTCTTCTTCATCTTGTACTTCTTCTTTTTCTTATTCTTCTTCTTCTTCTTTCTCATTTTCTTTCTCTACTTGCTTTTCGTCTTATTATTCCTCTTGTTTTTCCTCTTCTTTCTAAACTTCTTCTTCTTCATCTTTTTCATCTTCTTCTTCTTCATCTTCTTCTACAACTACTTTTTCTCCTTCTTCTTCTTCTTCTTCTTCTTGCTCTTCTTCCTCACTTCTTCTACTTCATCTTCTTCTTCTTCTTCTTCTTCCTCCTCTTCTTCTTCTTCTCCTTCTTCTTTTTTCTCTTCTTCCTCTTCTTCTTCTTCTTCTTCTTTGTCTTCTTCTACTTCCTTTTGCTTCTTCTTCTTCTTCTTTGTCTTCTTTTTCCACTTCTTCTTCTTTTTCTTCATCAACTTCTTCTCATTCCTCTTTTACTTCTTCTTCTTCTTCTTCATTTTTTCTTCTTCATCTTCTTCTTGTTCTTCCTCATCATCATCTTCTTCTTCTTCTTCCTCTTCTTTCTCTTCCTCCTCTTCTTCTTCTTCTTCTTCCTTTTCTCCTACTTATTCCCCTTCCTCTTCATCTTCTCCTACCTCTTCCTCTTTCCCTTCATCTTCCTCTTCCTTTTCCTCTTCCTCTTCTCCTTTTTCTTGTTCTTCTTATTCTTCATCATCTTCTTCCTTCTTTTTTTCTTCTATCTTCCATCTTCCTTACACCTTCTTCCTTATTTCTTCCTTCTTCTTTCTTACTTTTCTTTCTTCCTTCTTCCTTCTTCTTTCTTCCTTCGCCATCTTCTTTCTTTCTTCTTCTCACTTCCATCATTCTTCTTTCTCCATCTTTCTACTTGTTCTTTTTCTTCTTCTTCCTCATCTTCACCTTATTCTTCTTCTTCGTATTTTACTTCCTCATCTTCTTCATCTTCTTCCTCTTGTTCTTCTTCTTCTTCTTTTTCCTTTTAATATTATTATTATTATTATTATTATTATTATTATTATTATTATTATTATTATTATTATTATTATTATTATTGTTGTTGTTGTAGTTGTTATTCTACGTATTCGTCTTCTTCCTTTTCTTCTTTTTTCTCTTCTTATTCTTCTTCTTCTTCTTTCTGTTCTTCTTCCTCTACTTGTTTTTCTTTTTTTTTCTTCTTCTTCTTCCAAATCTTCTTCTCCTTCTTGTTCTTATTCTTCTTCCTCTTTTATTTCTTTTTCATCTATTTCTTCTTCTTCTTCTCCTTCTTCTCCTTCTTCTTTCTTCTTCTTCTTTTTCTTCTTCTTTTATTTCTTCTTCTTCATCTTTTTCTTCATCTTCTTCTTCTCCTTCTTCTTTTTGTTCTTTTTCTTCTTCTTCTTCTTTTTCTACTTCTCATATTCTTCTTCTTCTTCTACTTCTACTTCTTTTTCCTCTTCTTCTTCTACTATTACTACTTCACCTTCTTTTTCTTCGTCTTCTTCTTGCTCTTATCGTTCTCCTTCTTCTTTCTCCCTAATACTTAATCCTTAATTCCAGATCCTTAATCTTTAATACCTAATCCCTAACTTCAAATTCTTAATCCCTAATCCTTAATCCATAATCCTTAATCTCTAATTTCCAATCCTTGTCTTGAATTCCAAATCCAAAGTCTCTAATCTCTAATCCCTATTAAATAATTCAAAAACCTTAATCCATATTCCCTAATACTTAATACAAAATCCTTAACCTTTTAATCACTTAATTTCTAATCCTTAATCTCTAATACCTAAATCCTAATTTTTTCCCAAATCCTTATTACCAAATCCCTCATCCCAAGTCTCTAAACCCTCAGACTTATTCTTAATTCTTAATCCCAAATCCCTAATCCCTAAACCCTAATCTTTTATCCTTAATACCTAATCGAAAAAATCAAATCCCTCCCTCCATAACACATTATCCCCAATCCCTAATACCTAATTCCTGATCTATAAGACGTTGCCCAATACTCTATAATCTGTCTTCTTCTTCTTCTTCTTCTTTCTTATCTTGTTCTTTCTCTTTTCCTTTTTCTTCTACCTTGTCCTCTTCTTGTTCCTCTTCCTTTTCTTCCTCATCTTCCTCTTCTTCTTCTTCTTCCTCTTCTTCCTCCTCCTCCTCCTCTTCCTCTTCTTATTCTTTGTCTTCTTTTACTACTTCCTTCTCCTCTTCTTCCTATTCTTCTTCTTCTTTTCTTCTTCATTTTTTTCTTCTTCTCCTTCTTCATCATCATCATCTTCTTCTTCTTCTTCTTCTTCTTCCTCCTCTTCATCATCTTCATCCCCTTCTTCTTCTTCCCCTTGTCATTATCTTCTACCTCCTCTTCCTCTCCCTCTCGCTCATCTTCTTCTTCTTCTTCTACTTCTTCAACTTCTTCCTTCTTCCTTCTTTATTCTTCATCTTCTCTCTTCCTTCATTTTTCTTTCTTCTTTCTTCTTCTTTCTTTTTCTTCTTCTTGTTCTTCTTCTTCTTCTTCTTTCCCTTCTTCTTCTTCTTGTAGTTCCTCCTCTTCATTTTCTTCTTCTTTTTCTTCATCATCTTCTTCTTCTTCATCTTCTCCTTCTTCTCTTCTTCTTCTTTTTCTTCTTCTTCTTCTACTTCTGTTTCCCATTCTTCCTCTTCTTCTTCTTCATGTTATAGCACTATTACTACTACTACTACTACTTCTTCTTCTTCTTCCCCCCCTTTTCTTCTTCCTCTTCTCATTCTTCTTCTTCTATTTCTTCTTATTCTTGTTCATCTTCTCCTTCTTCTTCTCTTCTTCTTATTCATCCTTTTCTTATTTTTCTTCTTCTTCTTCTTCTTCTTCATCTTCTTCTTCCTCCTTAATTTCTTATTCTTCTTCATCTATTTCTTTGTTCTTATTCTCATTCTTCTTCTACATCTACTTTTTCCTCTTTTTCTTCTTCTTCTTCTTCTTCTTCTTCTTCATCTTCTTCTTGTTCTTCTTCCTCAGTTCTTCTACTTCTTCATCTTCTTCTTCTTCTTGATCTTCTTCTTCTTCTTCATCATCATCATCTTCTTCTTCCTCTTCCTCTTCATCATCTTCATCCTCTTCTTCTTCTTCCCCTTCTTCTCATCTTCTACCTCCTCTTCCTCTTCCTCTCGCATATCTTCTTCTTCCTCTACTTTTTCAGCTTCTTCCTTCTTCCTTCTCCCTTCTTCCATCTTCTCTCTTTTTTCATTTTTCTTTCTTCTTTCTTCTTCTTTCTTTTTCTTCTTCTTCTTCTTCTTCTTCTTCTTCTTTCCCTTCTTTTTCTTCTCGTAGTACCTCTTCTTCATTTTCTTCTTCTTCTTTTCTTCATCATCTTCTTCGATTTCATCTTCACCTTCTTCTCTTCTTCTTCTTTTCCCATTCTTCTTCATTTTCTTCTTCTTCTTCTTGTAAAAGTACTACTACTATTTCTTCTTCTTCTTCCCCTTCTTCTTCTTCTTCCTCTTCTTATTCTTCTTCTCTAGCTTCTACTTCTTCTTGTTCATCTTCTCCTTCTTCTTCTCTTCTTCTTATTCTTCCTTTTCTTATTATTATTCTTCTTCTAATTCTTCTTCTTCTTCTTCATCTTCTTCTTCCTCCCTTTTTTCTTCTTCTTCTTCTTCTTCTATTTCTTCCTCTTCTTTTTATTCTCATTCTTCTTCTTCTGCTACTTTTTTTTCTTGTTCTTCTTCTTCTTCTTCTTCTTCTTTTTCATCTTCTTCTTGTTCTTCTTCTTCAATTCTTCTACTTCTTCATCATCTTCTTCTTCTTCTTCTTCTTCTTTCTTCTCCTCTTCTTCTTCTTCTTTTTCTTCTTCTTTGGTTTCCTCTTCTTCCTCTTCTTCTTCTTCTTCTTCTTCTTTGTCTTCCTTTACTTCTTCTTCTCTTCTTCTTCTTCTTGTTCTTCCTTGTCTTTTTTTTCCACTTCTTCTTCTTCATCAACTTCTTATTCCTCTTCTACTTCTTATTCTTTTTCTTCTTCTTTTTCTTCTTCATCTTCTTCATGTTATTCTTCCTGATCAACTTCTTCTTCTTCATCTTCCTCTTCTTCCTCTTCTTCTTCTTCTTCTTCTTCCTTTTCTCCTTCTTCATCCTCTTCCTCTTTGACTTCTCTGACATGTTCCTCTTTCTATTCCTCTTCCTTTTCCTCTTCCTCCTCCTCTTCTTCTTCTTCTTCTTCTTCTTCTTCTATCTTTCATCTTCCTTATTCCTTCTTCCTTATTTCTTCCTTCTTCCTTCTTGCTTTTTCTTCTTCCTTCCTCCTTCCTCCTTCTTTCTTCCTTTGCCCATCTTCTTTCTTTCTTCTTCTCAGTTCTTTCATCTTTCTTTTTTCTTTTACTTTCTACTTCTTCTTTTTCTTCTTCTTCCTCATCTCCATCCTATACTTCTTCTTTGTTTTTTACTACCACATTTTCTTCTTCTTCTTCTTCTTCTTCTCCTTCTTTTCATCTTATTATTATTATTATTATTATTATTATTATTATTATTATTCTACGTCTTCAACTTCTTTCTCTTCTTCTTTTTCCTCTTCTTCTTCTTCTTCTTCTTTTTCTTCTTTGTCTTCTTCATCTTTCCGTTCTTCTTCTTCTTCTTCTTCCTCTACTTGTTTTTCTTTGTTTTCGTCTTCTTCTTCTTCTCCTTCTGGTTCTTATTCTTCTTCCTCTTTTATTTCTTTTTCTTCTATTTCATCTTCTTCTCCTCCTTCTTTTCCTTCTTCTTGTTCTTTTTCTTCTTCTTCTATTTCTTCTTCTTCTTCTTCTTTTTCTTCTTCTTCTTCTCCTTGTACTTTTTATTATGATTATTCTTCTTCCTTTTCTGCTTCTCATTTCCTTCTTCTTCTTCTTCATCATCATCAGCTTCTTCTTCTTCTTCACTTCTTTTTCCTCTTCGTCTTCCCCTTCTTCTTCCTCTTCTTCTTCTTCTTCTATTACTACTTTACCTTCTTTCTCTTCATCTTCTTCTTGCTCTTTTCCTATGCCTTCTTCTTTCTCCCTAACACTTAATCCTTAATTCTTAATCCCTAATCTTTAATACCAAATCCCTAATCTTAAATTCCTAATCCCTAATCCTTAGTCCATAATCCTTAATCTCTAATCCCTAATCCTTGTCTTGAATTACCAATCCAAAATCTCTAATCTCTAATATCTAATAGATAGTCTCAAAACCATAATCCTTAATCCCTAATACTTAATACTAAATCCTTAATCTTTTAATCCCTTATTTCCAACCCTAATCCATAATCTAATCCCTAATATCTAATTCCTAATTTTTTTCCAAAATCCTTATTATCTAATCCCTATCTAAACCCGAAGCCTTATTCCTAATTCTTTATCCAGAATCTTGAATCTCGAATCCCTAAACCCTAATCCTTTATCCTTAATCTCTAATCAAAAAAGTAGAATCCCTCGCTCCGTAACGTGTTATCCCCAATCCCTAATACCTAATTCCTAATCTTTAGGACGTCGCCCACTACTCTATGATCTGTCTTCTTCTTCTTCATCTTCTTCTTTCTCTTCTTGTTCTTTCTCTTTTCCTTTTTCTTCTACCTTGTCCTCTTCTTGTTCTTCTTCCTATTCTTCCCCATCTTCCTCTTCTTTTTCATCTTCTTCTTCCTTCTCCTCCTCTTCCTCTTCTTATTCTTTGTCTTCTTTTTCTTCTTCCTCCTCTTCTTCCTCTTTTTCTTTTTCTTCCTCTTCTTCTTCTTCTTCGTCTCCTTTTTATTCTTCGTCCTCTACTTCTTCTTCTTCTTCTTTTTCCTCTTCTTCTTCTTCTTCCTCCTTTTTTTCTTCTACTTCTTCTCCTTCCTATTCTTCTTACTACTCTTCTTCTTCTTGTTCTTCCTCTTCTACTTCATTTTCATGTTCATCTTCTTCTTCTTCTTCTTCTTCTTCTTTTAAGTCTTTCATTTCTTCTTCTTCTACTTGTTCTTTTTCGTCCACTTCTTCATCTCTTCTTCCACTTCCTCTTCTTCTTCTTCTTCTTCTTTTTCTTCTTCTCTTCTTCTTGTTCTTCTTCTTCTTCTTCTTCTTCTTCAACTTCTCATCCTCTTCCTTTTCTTCTTCTTCTACTACTACTACTACTTCTTTGCCTTCTTTTTCATCTTCTGCTTACTCATGTCCTTCTTGTTCTTCTTTCTCCAAAATCCTTAATCCCTAATTCCTTATTCCTAATCTTTAATACCTAGTTCTTAATCTCTAATCCCTAATCCTTGATCCATAATCCCTAATCACTAATCTTTGTCTTTAATTCCTAATCTTAAATCTCTAATCTTTAATCCCTAATTCATAATCCCAAAACCTTAATCCTTAATCCCTCATACATAACACTTATTCCTTAATTCCTTATTTCCAATCTCTAATCTGGAATCCCTAATATATTCCCTCATCTATTCGCTAATACCTAATTCCAATTCCTTTTTCCCAAATCCCTATTGCCTAATCCTTAGTCCCAAAACCCTAAGCCTAATTCCTAATTCTTAATTATGAATCCCTAATCCCTAAACCGTAATTCAAAATCCTTAATGCCTAATCCATAAATCCAAATCAATTCAACCCTAATGCCTAATCCCTAATTTCTAATATCAAATTTCTAATCTTTCAGTCATCGCCTACTACTCTATAATCTGTCTTTTTCTTCTTCTTCTTCTGCACCTTCTCCTTCTTTCTCTTCTTCTTTTCCTTCTTCCTTGTCCTCTTCTTGTGCTTCTTCATATTCTTTGTCATCTTCCACTTCTTTTTTTTCTTCTTCTTCTTATTCTTCTTTCTTTTTCTCTTCTTATTATTATTCTTCTTCTTCTTCTTCCTCTTAATCCTCTTCTTCTTCTTTTTCTTCTTCTTCTTCTTCTACTTCTTCTTCTTCTTCTAATCAACTTCCTCTTCTTCTTCTTCTTCTTCTTCCTCTTCTTCTTCTCCTTGTTTCCCTTCTTCTTTTACTTCTCCTACTTCTTCCTGTTCTTCTTCTTACTCTTCTTCTTCTTCTTCTTCTTCTTCTTCTTCTTCTTCCTCCTCTTCTTCCTCTTCTTGTTGTTTTGCTTCTTCTTCTTCTTTTTTTTCTTCTTCTACCTCTTCGTCCTCTTGTTCTTCTTCTTTTTCCTCATCATTTTCTTCCTCTTCTTCTCTTTCTTTTTCTTCTTCTTCTACTTCTACTTCTTCATCTTCACCATCTTCTTCTTCTTCTTCTTCTTCTTCTTCTCCTCCTTCTCTTTCTTCTTCTTCTTCTTCTTCTTCTCCTTCTCCTTCTTCTTCTTCTTCTTCTTCTTCTTCTTCTTTCTTCTTTCTTCTTTCTTCTTTCTTCTTTCTTATATCTTCTTCCTTCTTCCTTCTTTCTTCTTCATTCTTCCTTCCCTCTTCCTTGTTCCTTCTTTCTTCTTGCTTCAGCCATCTTTTGCCTAGCTTCTCACTTATTTCTTCTTCCTTCTTCCTTTTTTCTTTCTTTTATCTTCTTTCTTTTTACCTCTTTCTTCTTTCTTCTTTCTATTTTCTTCTTCTTTCTTCTTCTTTCTTCTTTCTTCCTTCTTCCTTCTCATTTCTTTCTTCTTCGCCCTTCTTTCTTCCTTTCTTTTTCTTCTTCTTTCATCATCACCTTCTTCTTTTTCTTCTTCGTTGTCTTCTTCTTCTTCTCCATCTTCATCCTCTTCTTTATCTTCTTCTTCTTCTATTTCTTCTTCTTTATCCCAAAACCATAATCCCTAATCTTGCACTCCTTTATCCATAATCCATAATTTGTAATCCCTAATCCCTCATCCATAAACCCTAATTCCAAATCTTTAATCCCTAATGTCTAATCTTTCATACCTTATCTGTAATCTCTAATTCCAAATCTTAAATCCCTAATCCCTAATCTCTTATCCTTGTTCTAAATTCCTAATCTTAAATCTCTAATCTCAAGATCCTAATTCATAAACCTTAAACACCAATTGTAAACCCTAATTCCTAATCCTTAATCCCTAATACGTAATCCTTAATCCATTAATCAACAACTCCTAATATGTAATCCCTAATTATTAATCCCAATTCCAAATCCTTAATAACTAAACCCTAACCCTAATCACTAATCCATATTCTTTAATTCCTAATTCTTAATCTTGAATCCTTATACCCTAAAGCTTAATCTCTAATCCTTATTTCTTAATCCATAATCTTGAATCCCTCCCTCCCTAATGCCTAATCCCAAAACCTTAATACCTAATCCTTAATCCCTAAGTTGTCACACACTAGTCAATAATCTATCTTCTTCTTCTTCTTCTTCCTCTTCTTCTTCCACTTCTTCTTTTTTCTCTTCTTCTTCTTCTTCTTTCTTGTCTTCTTCTTGTTCTTCTTCATATTCTTCTTCATCTTTCTCTTTTTTCCTTCTTCTTCTTCCTCCTCTTTCTCTTATTCTTCTACTTCTTCTTCGTCCTCTTCCTCCTCTCCTTGCTCTTCTACTACTTCTTCCCCTTTTACCTCTTCTTCTTCTTCACCTTCTTGTTCTTCTTTCTCTTGTCCATCTTCTTTTTCTTCTTCTTCTTCTTCTTCTTCTTCTTCTCCTCCTCCTCCTCCTCCTTCCTATACTTCTTCTTCTTCTTCTTCTTCTTCTTCTTCTTCTCTTTCTTCTTCTACATCTACTTCTTCTTCATCTTCTTCCTCATCTTCTACTTTCTCTTCTTCTACTTCTTCTTCTTCTTCTTCTACTTCTTCCTCTTCTTCTTCTTCTTCTTTTCTTCTTCTTCTTCTTCTTCTTCATCTTACTACTACTACTTTTTTCTTGTTGCTGTTCTTCTTCTTCTTCTCCTCCTCCTTCTTCTTGTGCTTTTTCCTCTTTTCCTTCTTTATCGTCCTCTCTTTCTTCTTTTTGTACTTCGTCTTCTTCTTCCTCCTCCTCTTGTTCCTTATCTTGCTCTTCTTCTTCTTCCTCCTCTTCTCATTCTTCATTCTCTTCTTGCTCTTCTTCTTCTTCTCCTCCTCTTCCTTTTCTTCTTCTTCTTCTACTACTACTACTTCCTCTTATTCTTCTTCTTCTTCTTCTTCTCTACTTCATCTTCTAGTTCTTGTTCTTCTCCTTCTTCCTCTTGTTCTTCTTCCTCTCCTTCTTTCTCGTCATCTTCTTCTTCTTCCTCTCCTCCTTTTCCTTCTTCTTTTCCTTCTCCTTCTTGTTCTCTTCTTCCTCCTTTCCTTTCACCTTCTCCTTCTCCATCTTCTACTTCTTCCTCTACGTTTTTCTTCTCTCTTCTTTCTTCTTTTTCTTTCTTCTTTTTTATTTCTTCTTTCTTCATCGTTCTTCTTCTTTCTTCTCTTATTCCTTCTAATTTCCTCTTTATTTCTTTTTCCTTCTGTTCTATCTTCATCATCTTCTCCTTCTGCTACTACTACTTCTTCTCTTCTACTTCTTCTTCATCTTCTATTTGTTCTTCTTTGGCATCATCTTCTTCATCATCTTTTCTTATACCTCTTGACTTCTTCTTCTTCTTTTTCTTCTTCTTCAGTTTCCTCTTCTTCTCCTTTATTTTGTTCTTCTATTCTTTTTCTTATTTTTCTTCTTCTTCTTCTTCCCTTTCTCATCTTCTTCTTCTTCGTCTTCTTCTTCTTCTACTTTTTTCTTCTTCCTCTTCATTTTTTTCTACTTCTTCTTCTTCATCCCCTTCATCTTCTTCTTCTTCTTCTTTATTGTCTTCTTCCTTTTCTTCTTCTTCCCATTCCTTTTAGTACACTTCTACCTCCTTCCCATCCTCTTCCTCTTCTCTTCTTCGTCTTCTTCCTCTTCCACTTCTTCTTCTTCTTCATCTTTTCCTTTTACTTCTTAATCTTCTTCCTTCTTCCTTCTTCCTTCTTCCATCTTCTCAATTCCTTCTTTTTTCTTTCCTTATTCTTCTACTTTCTTTTTCTTCTTCTTCTTCTTTTTCTTCTTCCTCTTCTTATTCTTCTTCTTCTTCTTCTTTTTCTTCTTTTGCTTCTTCTTCTTCTTCTTCTTCTTGCCCTTTTTCTTCGTCTTCTTCTTGCTCTTCACCCTCTTCCTTTTCTTCTTCTTCTCTTTCTACTTCTTCTTCTTCTTCTTCTTGGCCTTTTCCATCTTCTCTTCTTCTTTTTCTTCTTCTTTTTCTTCTTCCTCTTCTTCTTCTTCTTCTTCTTCTACTTCTTCTCCTTTTCTTCTTCGTCCTTTTCTTCTTCTTCTTCTTCTTCTTCTTCTCTTCTTTATGTTCTTCATGTTCTTCATTTTCTTACTCTTCTACTTCTTCTATTTCTTCTTCTTCTTCTTGTACTTCTACTTCTTTTTCATATTCTTCTACCTCCTCTATTTCTTCATCTTCTACTACTACTTAATTTTTGTATTCTCCTTTTTCTTCTTCTTCTTCGTCTTCCACTTCTTCTTCTTCTTCTTCTTCTTCTTCTTTTCTTCTATTTGCTCTTCATCATCAACTTCTTCGTCATCATCTTCTTCTTCTTCTTCCTTACATGTTCTACCTCTTCATCTTCTTCTTCTTCTTCTCTGACCTCTTCTTGTTCTTCGTGGTCTTCTTCTGTTTCTTCTTCTTTGACGTCGTCTTCTTCTCCTCCTTCTTCTTTCAATTCTTCTTATTCCTGTTGTCTTCTTCTTCTTCTTCTTCTTCCTTATCTTTCGTTTCCACTACTTCTTCCTCTGCATCTACTTCTTATTCCTTTTCTACTTGTTCTTCTTTTTTTTTCTTTCGTTCTTCTTTTTCTTCTTCTTCTTCTTCCTCCTCCTCCTCCTCCTCATCATCATCATCATCATATTCTTCTTCTTCTTCTCCTTCGTCTTCTTAATCTTCTTCTTCCTCTTCTCCTTCTTCTTCCTATTCCTCTTTGTTTTCTTCTACCTCTTCCTTTTCCTCTTCGTTTTCCTCTTCCTCTTCTACTTCTTCTCCTTCCTTCATCTATCTTCCATCTTCCTTATTCCTTCTTCCTTCTTATTTCTTCCTTCTTCCTTCTTCCTTCTTCCTTCTTCTTTCTTCCTTCGCCAATCTCCTTTCTTCCTTCTTCGTTCTTCTTTCTTCTTTCTTCTTTCTTCTTCTTTCTCTTCTTTTCCTTCTTTTTCTTCAACTTCTTCCTTTTCTTTTTCTTACTCTTCTACTTACCTCATCTTCTTCTTCTTCTTCATCTTCCTCTTCCTCTTCTTCGTCTTCTTCTTCTACTTCTTCTTCTTCGTCTTCTTCTTCTACTTCTTCTTTTACTTCTTCTTCTTGGTCTTCTTCTTCTTCTTCCTTTTTTCTTCCTATTCTTCTTCCTCTTCTCCTTGCCGTTGTTTCTCTTCTTCTTCTTATTATTCTTCTTCTTCTCCTTCTTTTTCTTATTCTTATTCTTCCTTTTCTTCTTCTTCTTCTTCTTCTTCTTCTTCAACTACTTCTTTTATTCTTCTTCTTCTTGTTCTCTACTTCATCTTCTACTTCTTCTTCTTCTCCTTCTTCCTCTTGTTCTTCTTCCTCTCCTTCTTTCTTGTCTTCTTCTCCTTCTTCCTCTCCTTCTCCTTTTCCTTCTTCTTTCCCTTCTCCTTCTTGTTCTCTTCTTCCTCCTTTCCTTTCCCCTTCTCCTTCTCCATCTTCTACTTCCTCATCTACTTCTTTCTTCTCTCT
>JAIUJO010000338.1:192500-197500 GCA_023846275.1 Vanilla planifolia
TTCATAATCTTTTGCCCCTAATCCCTAATCTCTAATCCTTAATCTATAATCCCTAACCCTTATTCCCTAAATACCAATCCCAAAACCCTTATACATAATCATTAATCCAAATCCCAATCCCTTAACCTCTAATCCTTAATCCTTAATCTCTAATCCTGAATCCTACATCCTTAATCTTTAATCTCTAATCAACAATCCCTAATCCTTATTCCCTAACCCCTAATCTCTAATCCTAAATCTCTAATTTCTAATCCCTTATTTTTAATATTTAATCCCTTAATTCTTAATCTATAATCACTAATCATTAATCATTAATCTAATCATCCCTAATCCCTAATCCTTAATCTATAATCCCTAATCCTTAATCTATAATCCCTAATCTATAATCACTAATCCCTTATCTCTAACTGCTAATCTTTAAACCTTAATCCCTAATTAATAACTCACAAATCCCAAATCACTAATCCTTATTATAGAATCCCTAATCTGATCCACCTTAATCTTCAATCCATTTTCCCTTATCTTTAATCCTTCCCTCCTTAGTCTCTAATCTCTAATGCCTAACCTCTAATCCCAAATTCTTAATTTGTAACTTACACTTTTTCTTCCTCTTCTTCTTCTTCTTCTTCCACTTCTTCTTTTTCTTCTCCTTCTTCTTCTTCCTCTCCTTCGTCACCTTCCTTTCCTTTTTTTCTTCTTCTTCTTGCACTTCTTCTTCTTCACCTTTCCCTTCTTCTTCTTCTTCTTCTTCTTCTTCGTAGTGTTCTTCTTTTTCTTTTTCTTTTTCTTCCCCTTCTTCTTCTTCTTCTTCATGTTCTTCTGCTTCTTCTTCTTGTTCCTATTCTGCTTCGACTTCTTCTACTTCTTCTTCCCCTTCTGTTTCTACTTCTTCTTCTCCTCATCCTCCTCCTCCTCCTCCTTCTTCTTCTTCCTCTTCTTCAACTATTTTGTTTTCCTCTTCTTCTTCTTCATCTATTTCTTCTTCTCTTCTTCTAGTTCTTCTTCTTCTTCCTCTTCTATAGCTTCCTCTTCATATTCTTCTTCTTCTTCTTCTTCTTCTTATTCTTTTCCCTCTTCGTCTTCCTATTCTTCTTCTCCCTCTTCTTCTTCTTCTCGCTGTTCACCTTCTTCTCTCTCTTCTCCATCTTATTCTTCTTCTCCTTCTTCTTCTTCTTCTTCTTCTCCTCTTCCTCCTCCTCCTCCTTGTTTTTCTTACTCTTCCTTCTCTTCTTCTCCTTCTTCCTCTTCCTCATCATCTCCTTCTTCTTTTTCTTCTTCTTATTCTTCTTCTTCTTCTTCTTCTTCTCTTACCCACTCTTTCTCTTCTTCCTGTTCTTCTTCTTCTTCTTCTACCTCTTCTTCTACTTCTACATCTTCCTCTTCTTCTTCTTCTTCTTCTTCCTCATCTTCTTGTTCTTCTTCTTGTTGTTCTTCTTCTTCGTCTTCTTCGTCTTTCTCTTCTTACACTTCTTCTTTCTCTTCTTCTTCCTCTTCTTTCTTTTCTTATTCTTCCTCTTCTACTTCTTATCCATCTTCTTCCTCTTCTTCTTCTTCTCTTTTTTCTGCTTCTTCTTCTTCGTCTTCTTCTTCTTCTTCTTCTTCTTCTTCTTTTTCCTCTTCTTTTTTTTCTTATTCGTCTTTTTTCCCTCTTCTTCTTCTCTATCTTCTTCTTTTCTTCTCTTTCATCTTCTTCTGTTTCATCTTCTTCTTTAACTTTTTCTTCTTCCTCTTCATCGTCTTCTCCTTCCTTTTCTTCTTATTTTTTTTCTTCACCTCCTTCTTTTTCCTCTTGTTTTTTTTATTCTTCTTCTTTTTCTTTTTTTCTTCATCATCTTCTTTTTCTTCTTCTTCTTCTACTACTTCTTCTTCCTCTTCTTATTTCCTGATCCCCAATCCATCCCTAATCCCTAATACTTAATCCCTAATCTCTAATCCTTAATCATATCTCGAACCTTAAACCCTAATCCATAATCTTTAATCACTAATCCCTAATTCCTAATCTCTAATCTTTTATCTCTAATGCTTAATCCTTAATGCCTCCCTTACTAAGCTCTAAACCCTAATCCCTTATCCTTAATTTGTAATCCTTAAACCCTAATCCTAATTATAGCCATTTAATCTCTAATCTTTAATCCATAATCTCTAATCACTAACCTCTAATACTTAATCCAAAATCCCTATTCCCTAATCCGTAATCCCAAATCCTAAATTCCTAATCCATTAACTTTAGTAATTAAGCTTTTATTCCTAAATCTCTAACCCTTAATCATTAATCGCTTTATCCCTAATCTCTCCTTCCAAATCCTTAAACCCTAATCCCATTTTGCTTATTCCTTAATCCTAACTCTTTAATCCATAATCCTTAATTCGTAAACTCTAATACTTAATTGCTAATCCATAATCCCTAGTCCCTCATCATTAATCCCTAATTGATAATCCCTAATATCTAATCCCTAATCCCTTCCTCCTTAATCCCTAATCTCTAATCCATAACCCCTAATACCTAATTCATAACTTCATCCTCTTCTACTTCTTCTTCGACTACTTTTAGCTCGTCTTCTCGTTCTTCTTCGTCCACATCTTCTTCTTCATCAACCTCATTTTCTTCCTCTTCTTTTTCTTTCACTTCCTCATTTTCTTCCTCTTCTTCTTCTTCTTCTTCTTCTTCTTCTTCTCCATCTTCTTCTTCTTCTTCTGTCTTTACATCTTCTTCTTCTTCTTCTTCTTCTACTACTACTACTACTTCCTCTTCTTCTTCTTCCTCCTCTTCTTCTTCTTCTTCTATTTATTTTTCTTCTTCTTCTTCTTCTTCCTTCTTTGTTCATTCTTATTTCTTCTTTCTTCTTTCTTCTTTCTTCTTCCTACTTCGTTCCTCCTCCCTTCTTCCACTTCCTTCTTCTTTCCTCTATCCTTCTTCCGTCTTTTTTCTTCATTTTTCTTCTTCTTTCTTCTTTTTCTTCTTCTTCTTCAACTTTTTCTTCTTCTTCTTCTTCCTCTTACTCTTCTTCTTCCTCTTATTCTTCTTATTTTATTTCTTCCTCTTCTTCTTTTTCTTCTTCTTCTTCTTCTTCTTCTTCTCCTTCTCCTTCTCCTTCTTCTTTTTCTTCTTCTCCTTCTTCTTATTCTTCTTCTTCTTCTCCTTCTTCTTGTTCTTCTTCTTCTTCTCATCTCCTTCTTCTTCTACTTTTTCTTCTTCTTAATCTTCTTTGTCTTCTTCTTCTTCTTCTTCTTCTTTGCCTTCTTCTTCTTATACTTTGTCTTCTTCTTCTTCTCCTTGTTCTTATTCTTCTTCTTCTTCACCATCTTCTTCTTCATAATCCTTAATCCTTATCTTCTAATCCCTACTACTCAATCCTTTCCTATCTAATCTGTAATTAATAATCCCTAATCTATAATTTCTTATCAATCCCGCCCTAATCCCTAATCCTTAATCCCCAATCTCTAATCTCTAATCCTTAATCCTGAGTCTCTAATCCTTAATCGATCCATAATCATTAATCCCTAACCATTAATCCATAATCTCAAATCCTTAAACCTTAATCCCTAATCTATATTTCGTAATCCTTAATCTCTAATTGCAAATCTCTAATCCTAATCCCCTAATCCATTATCCTTAATCCATATTCTTTAATCCTTAATCCTAATCTTTGTCACTTAATTTCTTATCCTTAATTCTTAATCTCTAATCAATAATCTTGAATCTCGAATCTCTTATAACAAATCCCTAATCCTTAATCTTTAATCTTTATTCCTTAATCTA
Organism: Vanilla planifolia; assembly: GCA_023846275.1. Classification (NCBI taxonomy): domain Eukaryota; kingdom Viridiplantae; phylum Streptophyta; class Magnoliopsida; order Asparagales; family Orchidaceae; genus Vanilla; species Vanilla planifolia. The sequence continues at coordinate 196,261 of JAIUJO010000338.1, forward strand.
TAATCCTAAATTCTAAATTCCTAATCACTATTCTTTAGTAATTAACCTCTTAATCCTTAATCCCTAAACACTAAACATAAATTGCTTCATCCCACATTTTTAACCCTAATCCCAAATCCGTATCACTTATTCCTCATTCCCAACTCCCTACTTCCTAATCTCTAATCTTTAACCTCTAATCCATAATTGATAATCACTAATCCCTAATCATTAATCACTAATTGGTAATGCCTTATCTTAAATCCTTAACACTAAATAAAAAATCTATCCCTCCATATCTCTAATCCCTAATCTGTAACCTCTAATCCTTAATCCCTTGTTAATCTCTTCTACCTCTACCTCTTCATCCTCCACTTCTTCCTCTTCTTCTTCTTCTTCTTCCACTTATCCTTCTTCTTCTTCCTCATCCTCTTCTTCTTCTTTCTTGTCTTCCTCATCTTACTCTATCTCTTCTTCTTTACCTTCTTCTTCTGTTTATTCTTCTTCTTCTTCTTCCTCTTCTTCTTCTTCTTTTTCTTCTTCTTCTTCATCTCCTTTGTCTTTCTTCTTCACCATCTTCTTCTTCTTTTTCTTCGCCTCTACTTCTTCTTCTTCTTCTTCTTTTTCGTCTTCTTCTTCTTCTTGTTCCACTTCTTCTTCTTCTTCCAACTTTTCTTCATTTTCTTCTTCTTCTTCTTCTTCTAGTTCTTCTTCTTCTTCTTCTTCTAGTTCTTCTTCTTCTTCTTCTTCTTCCACTTTTTTCTCTTCTTTCTCTTCTTCTTCTTCCTTTTGTTGTTCATCTTTAACTACATCTTCTGCTTCTTCCTCTTCTTCTTTTTCCTGATCTTCTTTTGCTTTTTTATTTTCTTCTTCTCCTTCTTTTTCTTCTTCTTCTTCCTCTTCTTCTTCCTCTTCTGCTTCCTCTACTTTTCTTCTTCTTCTTCTTCATCTTCTTCCTTTTCTTTTGCTCTTCTTTTTGTTCTTCTTCTTCTTCATCATCATTAGCTTCCTCTTCTTCTACTTCTTCGTCTTATTCCTCATCATCTTTCTCTTCTACTTCTTCTTCTTCTTCTTTTATTTCTTCACCTTCATCTTTTTCTTCTTCTTCCTACTCTTCGCCATCTCCATCTTCTTTTTCTTCTTCCTCTTCTTCTTTTTCTCCCTCTTATTCTTCTTCATCTTCTTATTCCTCTTTTTCTTTTGCTTCTTCTTCTTCTTGTCCTCCTCCTCCTTCGACTTCTTCCTCTCCTTCTTCTTCTTC
>JAIUJO010000338.1:200000-262500 GCA_023846275.1 Vanilla planifolia
CTTCATCATCATCTTCTTCTTCTCCTCATTCTTCTTCGTAATTTTTTAATCTTTATTCCCTAATCTTTACTCCTTAAACCTTCCCTCTCTAATCTCTCATCCTTAAATCTATAATGCCCGACCTATTTCTCCCTAAATCATCATCCTAATGCCTAATCTATCCTAAATCTGTAATCCTTAATCCTTAATCTTTAATCCTTAATCTCAAATCCCTAATCTCTAATCCCTAATGCCCAAATCCTTAATTCCTGATCCTTAACCCTTAATCTTTAACAATAAGCCCTAATCCTTAATCCCTAATCATTATTATAAATTTTTAATCCCTAATTTCTATTCATTAATCCTTAATCCCTAATCTCCAACTTAATCCCTAACCTCTAATCCTAAATCTTCAATCCTTAGACATTATTCCCTGATATATAATCCTTAATCCCTAAACATAAATCTTTAATTCCTAATCCCTAATCCTTAATCCTTTTTCTAACCCCTGATCCGTAATCCCTAATCATTATTGTTAATCCTTAATCCCTAATATCCAACCATTAATCTTTAATCCCTAATCTCCAATCCTTAATCTTCTATCCCTAACGTCTAATCCTAAATGTCTTATTCTTAAATTTTATTCTCTAATACCTAATCCCCAATCATTAATCTATAATCCATATCCCTAATCTCTAATGCCTATTTCCCTAATCCTTCAACACTAATCCATAATCTTTAATACCTAATCCCTAATACCTAATCCTAATCCTATTCCCTTAATCTCTAATCTTTAATCTTTAATCTCTAATCCTAAAACCTGTATTACTAATCTCTAATATCTAATCCATCATACCTTATCTCTCTTCTTTAATCCCTAATCCTAAATTCCTAATCCCTAATCCTTAATAATTATTCCCTTAATTTTTAATCTCTAATCTCTAATCCATAATCATAAATCCATTCATCCTTAATCCAAAACATTTAATACTTAATCCCTAATATTTATGACTTATTCCCTATTCCCTGCTCCATAATCCCTAGACCATAATCTTTAATTGCTATCTCCCAAATCCATAATCCCTAATCGCTCCCCCCATAACGTTTAACTTTTGTTCTTTGATACCTAATACCTAATCATGCATTCCTTAATCTATAATCCCTAACCCTTAATCCATAATCTGTCACATCTTCCTTTTTTTATTATACTTCTTCTCTTTTTCCTCTATTTCTTGTTCTTCTTGTTCTTCCACACCTTCCTCTTCCTGTTCTTCTTCTTCTTCTTCTTCACCCTCATCTTCCTCTTCTTCTTCTTCTTCTTCCAATTCTATATCTTTTCAACTTCTTCTTCTTCTTCTTCCTCATCATCTTCTTTTTCTTCTTTTTCTTCTACATCAACTTTTACTTCCTCTTTTTCCTTTTCTTCTTCTTCTTCATTATCTTCTTCTTCTTCTTCTTCTTCTTCTTCTTCTTCCTATCCTTTTCCTTCTTCTTCTTCTTCTTACCCTTCTTCTTCCTCTACTTGTTCTTCTACTTCTAATTCTTCTTCTCCTTCTTCTTCATTCATCTTCTTCTTCTCCTTCTCTTTCCCCTACTTCTGCATCTTTTATTTCTTCATCATCTCCTTTTTTTTGTTCTTCTTCTTCATCATCATCAGCTTCTTTTTTTATTTCTTCTTCTTCTTCTTCTTCTTCTTCTTTTTCCTCTATTGCTTGCTCATCTTTTTCTTCTTCTCTTCTTCTTATTGACCTTCTTTTTCTTCTTCATCTTCCTCTTCTTCTTTTTCTTTTACTTCTTTGCCTTCTTCTTCTTCTTCCTCTTCTTCTTCTTCCACTTCTTCTATTTCCTCTTCTTCTTCTTCTTCATTCTTTTCTTCTTCTTTTACTTCTTCTTCCTTGTCTTCTACTTCTTCTTCTTCATCATCATCATCATCATCATCATCTTCTTTTCGTCTTCTTCTTCCTCTTCTTCCCCTTCTTCCCCTTATTTTTCGTCTTCTTCTACCTCATCCTCCTCCTCTTCCTCTTCCTCTTCTTCTACTTTTTCTTCTTCTTCTTCTTCTTCTTCTTCACGTCCTTCTTCCTTCTTCCTTCTTATTTCATCCTTAGTCCATGTTCAATCTTCCTTCTTATTCCTTCTTCCTTCTTGCTTTTTTCTTCTTCCATCTTCTTTCTTCCTTCTTCTTACCTTTTTCTTATTTCTTCTTCATTTTACTTCTTTTTTTCTTCTTCTCCCCTTCCCCTTCTTCTTCTTCAACTTCGTTTTCTTCTTTTTCTTCTTCTTCCTCTTCTTCTTCTTCATTTTCTTAATCTTCTTTTCCTTGTTATTCTTCCTCTTGTCCTTTTCTTCTCTTCATCATCATCATCATCTTCTTCTTGTTCTTCTTCCTCTTCTCATTCTTCATCTTCTTCTTTTTCTTCATCATCTTCTTCTTCTTTTCCTTCTTCTTCTTCTTCTTCTTTATTCTTTCTTCTTTCTTCTTTCTACTTTCTTTTTCTTCTTTCTTCTTCCTTCTTTCTTCATTCTTCTTCCTACCTCCTTCCTTCTTCCATGTTCCATCCTCCTTCTTTCTTCTTCATTCTTCCTCTTCTTCACCCTCTTTTACTTCTTCTTTCTACCTTCTTCCTTCTTCCTTCGAGTTTCTTCCTTCTTCTTCTTCTTCCATTATCTTTCTTCCTTCTCCTTAATCCTTAATCCTTAATCTCTAATCTATCTTATATCTCTAATCCCTAAATTGTAATCCCTAACTCTAATCCCTAAACTCTAGTCTCTAATACCTAATCCCAAATCCTTAATCCTTAACCTATAATCAATAATCCTTAACCACTAATCAGTAATCTTTAATCCTTAATCCTTAATCCTTAATCACTAATCTTGAATCCTTAATCCCTAATCTCTAAAGCTAATCTTAGTCACATAATCTCTAATCTTTAGTCCTGAATCCTATATCTCTAATATCTAATCTCTAATCCTTATCCCCATTCCCCAATCCCTAATCCCTAATATTAAATTTGTAAATCCTTAATCCCTAATCATTAATCCCTTCATCCCTAATCCTCAGTCCCAAACACCTAATCTTTAATCCTTAATCCGAAATCCCTATTACTTATTCACTAATCCCTACTACTTAATCCCCAATCTCGAATCCATAAACCCTAATTTCAAATTCCTAACTCTTAAATCTTTAATCTCTTATCCCTAATCTCTCCCTCCTCAATCTTTAATTCTTATTCTTTGATGCATAATCCATAATCCTTCATTCCGTAATCCCTAATCCTTAATTGTTAATCCCTAACCCCAGATCCCTTATCCTTAATTCAACCTCTTCTTCCTCTTCTTCTTTTACTTCTTCTTCTTCTTCTTCCTCTTGATCTTCTTCTTCTTCCTTTTCTTCTTCATCTTCCTCCTCATATTTGCCTTCTTCTTCTTCCACTTCTTCCTCATCTTCCTCTTCTTTTCTTCCTCATCTTGTTCTTCTTTTCTATACTTCTTCTTCCTTTTCTTCTTCTTCTTTTCTTTTTCCTCTTCTTCTTCTTCTTCTTCTTCTTCTTTTTCTATGTATTCTTCTGCTTTCTCTTCTTTTTTTTCCTCTACTTCTTCTTCTTCTTCTTCTTCTATTCCTCTTCTTCTTCTTCTTCTTCTTCTTCTTCTTCTCCTTCTTGTTCTTATTCTTCTTCCTCTTCTATTTCTTTTTCTACTTCCTCTTCCTTTTCATCTTCTCTTCTTCTTTTACTCTTTCTTCTTCTTCTCTTCTTCTTGTTCTTCTTCTTCTTCGTCTTCATCTCCCACCTCTTCTTCTTCTTCTTCTTCTTCTTCTTCTTCCTCTTCTTTTTCTTTTTTTCTTCTTCTTCTTCTACTACTTCTTCTCATTCTTCTTCTTCTTCTCCTTCTCCTTTCTTCCTTCTCTTTAATTGCTATTCCCTTATCCCTAATCCCTTAATCTCTATTCCCTAATCCCTAATCTCTAATCTTTAATCCTAGATCCCTAATCTATAATCCTTTAAACCTTAATCCCTAATCCTTATTCTCTAATCTCAAATCCATAATCCATAATCTTAAATTATTAGTCTCTAAACCATAATCCTTAATATCTAATCCCATAACTCTTAATCTCTAATCTCTAATCCTCAATCATTAATCCCTTCATCCTTAATCCCTAATCCTTAATCCTTAAACCTTAATCTCTAATCCTTAATCCCAATTATTTATTCCATAATACTTACTACTTAATTCCTAACCTAAATTACTACTTCCAAAATCCTTAATCCCTAATCCCTAATTACTAACTCCCAAATCCTTAATCCTTTCCTCCTTAATCTTTAATCCATATTCCTTTATACCTAATTCCTAATCCTTCATTCCTTTATCCCTAATCCTAAAACCCTAATCTATAACCCCGAAATTCTAATCCTTAATTATTCTCTTTGTCCTCTTCTACTTTTACTTCTTCTTTCTCTTCTTTTTATTCCTCTTCTTCATCTTCTTCTTCTTCTTCTTCTTCCTCATCTTTGTCTTCTACTTCTTCCCCTTCTTCTTTCTCATCTTCTTCTTCTTTTTCTTCCTCTTCTTCTTCTTCTTTACCTTTTTCCTGTTCTTCTTCTTCTTCTTCTTTTACATCTTATTCTTCTTCACCTTCTTTTCCTCTTCCTCTTCTTCTTCACCTTCTTTTCCTCTTCCTCTTTTTCTTCTTCTTCTTTTTCTTCTTCTTTTTCTTCTTCTTCTTATTATTCATCCTCTTCTTCTTCCTCTACTAGTTTTTCTTCTTTTTCTTCTTGTACTTCTTGTTCTACTTCTTCTTCTCCTTCTTGTTCTAATCTTTCTTCTATTTAAATTTCTTTTTATTTTACTTCTCCTTCTTCTTCTTTCCTTCTTCTTCTTCTTCTTCTATTTCTTCTATTTTTTCTTCTTCTTCTTCTTCATTACTTCTTCTTGCTCTTCTTCTTCTTCTTCCTCTTCTCCTTCCTTTTCATCTTCTTCTTCTTCTTCTTCTTCTACTACTTCTTCACTTCTTCTTCCTCTTACTCATCTCCTTTTTCTTCTTTCCCCCAAATCCTTAATTGCTAATCCCTTAATCTCTAACCACTAATCTTATCTCAAATTTTGAATCTTATATCCCCAATCTCTCATCTTTAATCCTTAATCCTAAATCCTTATTCCTTAATTACTATTCCCTGATCCTTAATCCTTAATCATAGTCCTTATTCTCTAAACTCTAATCCTTAATTATTAAACAATTAATTCTTTATCCCTAATCACTAATCCCTAGTTAGTATTTCTATCATCCTTTATCCCTATCCCCATATCGAGAATCCTTAATCTCTCATCTCTAATCTCTAATCCAATTTATTTATTCCCTAATCCTTAATCCCTTATTGCTAACTCAATAATCACTAATCCCTTCCTTCCTAATCTTTAGTTCAAACTTCCCTGTACCTAATCCCTAATCACTCATTCCTTAATCCCTAATCCCTAAACCCTGATTCCTAATCCCTAATGCATCTCCTCTTCCTCTTCTTCTTTTACTTCTTCCTCCTCTTCTTCTTCTTCTTATTATTCGTCCTCTTCTTCTTCTTCTTCCTCTTCCTCAACATTGTATTCTACTTCTTCTACTTCTTCTTTATCTTCATCTTCTTTTTTTATTTTTCTTGCTCTTTCTCTTCTTCTTCTTTTTCCTCTTCTTCTTCTTCTTCTTCTTCTTCTTCTTTTTCTTCTTCTTTTTCTTCTTCTTTATCTTTTTCTTCCTCTTATTCTTCTTTTACCTCCTCTTCTTCTTTTTCTTCTTCATCTTCTTCTTCATCTTCTTCTTCTTCTTCTACTTCTTTTTCTTCTTCTTCTTCCTCTTCTTCCTCCTCATCTTCTTCTGCTACTTCTTCTTCTTCTTCTTTCTCTTTTATTTCTTCTTCTTCTTCTTCTTCTTCTTCTCAATTTATTTCTTCCCCTCCTCCTTCTTCTTCTTCTTCTTCTTCTTCTTCTTCTTCCTCATCATCATTTTCTTCTTGTCTTCTTCTTGTTCTTTTACATTTTTTTCTTCATCTTCTCCTTCTTCTTCTTCTTCTTCTTCTTCTTCTTTGTCTACCTCTTCTTCTTCTTCTCCTTCAATTTCTTCACCTTCTTCTTCCTCTTCTTCTTCTTACTACTCACCTTCTCCTCCTTCTCTTTCTTCTTCTTCCTCTTCTACTTCTTCTTCTCCTTCTTCCTTTTTCTTTTTCTTTTTCTTTTTCTTATTCTTCTTCTTATTATTATTCTACTTCTACTTTTTTTCTTCTTCTTCCTCTTCTTCATCATTTTTTTCTCATCTTGTTCTATCTGTTCTTCCTCATCGTCCTCTTTTTCTCCTTCTTCTTCTTCTTCACCGTGTTCTTCTTCTTCTTCTTCTCCTTCTTCTTCATAATCATTAATCTCTATTCCCTAATCCTTACTCCTTAAACCCTCTCTCCCTCATCACTTATCTTTAAATTTGTAATATCCAATCCATTCCTCCTTAAGTCCTTATCTTTAATCCGTAATCCATCCTTAATCCATAATCTTTAGTCTTCAATCCTTAATCTCTAATCCCAAATCCCTAATCCCAAATCTATAATTCTTAATCTCTAATCATTAATCTTTATCCCTATGCCTAAATCCATAATCCCTATTGTTAATCCTTAATCTCCAATCTCCAATCATTAATCCTTAATCCCTAATCTCTAATCCCTAATCTTTAATCCCTAACCTCTAATCCAAAATCTCTAATCCTTAGATTTGATTCCCTAATACATAATCCCCAATCTATAATCCATAATCCCTATCCCTATCTCTATCCTAATCTCTAATCCCTAATCCCTATTCCTTCATCACTAATCCTTAACTTTTAACACCTAATCTCGAATGCTAATCCTAATCCCTTAATCCCTAATCTCTAATCTCTAATCCTAAAACTTGTATCCCTAATCTCTAAAATCTAATCCTTCATTCCTAATCTCCATTCTCTAATCTCTAATCTTAAATTCCTAATCTCTAATCCCTAATCTTATATTACTAATCTCTAATCCATAATCCTTAACAATTAATCCCTTAATTTTTAATCCTTACTCTCTAATCCCTAATCATTAATCCATTAATCCTTAATAAAAAAATTCCTAATTGCTAATCCCTAATCCCTAATCCCAATGACTTATTCCCTAATCCCGACTCCATAATCCCTTGACCCTAATTTCTAATTGCTAACTCCCAATTCCATCATCCCTAATCCATCCCTCCAAAACCTTTAACTTATATTCCCTGATATCTAATACCTAATCATTCATTCCTTAATCTCTAGTCCCTAATTCCAAACCCCTAATCCCTAATCTGTCACATCTTCCTTTTCTTTTTGTACTTCTTTTTCTTTGTTCTCTTCTTCTTCTTCTTCTTCTTCTTCTACCTCTTCTTCGACTTCTTCTTCATCATCTTCTTCTTCTTCTTGTTCTTCTTCCTCTTCTTCATCTTATTCTTCTTCTTCCACCTTTTCTCCTTCTTCTTCCACTTCTTCTTCTTCTTCGTTATCCTCTTCTTCTTCTTCTTCCTCATCTTATACTACTTCTTCTTCTATGTCTTCTTTTGCTTCCTCTTCTTCTTTTTCCTCTTATTCTTCTTCTTCTTCCTCCTCTTTCTCTTCTTCTTCTTATTCTTCCTCTCCTTTTTCCTCTTCTCCTTACTCTTCTTCCTTCCTCTACTTGTTCTTCTACTTCTCATTCTTCTTCTTCTTCTTCTTCTTCTTCTTTTTCCTCTACTTCTCCTCCTTCCTTTTCTTTTTCCACCTCTTTTATTTCTTCATCATCATATCATCTTCTTCTTCTTCTACTACTTCTCTATCTTCCACTTCTTTTTCTTCTTCTTCTTCTTCTTCTTTTATTTATTAATCTTCTTCTTCTTCTTCTTGTTCCTTTTTTTTCTTCTCTTCATCTTATTGTTGTTCTTTTTCTTCTTCGTCTTGCTCTTCTTTTTCTTTCACTTCTTGGTCTTCTTCATCATCTTCCTCCTCTTCTTCTTCTTTTTCCTCTTCTTGTTCTTCTTCTTCTTTCTCTTTTTTCTTCTTCTCCTTCTTTTTCCTTCTCTTCTTCTTCCACTTCTTCTCCTTGTTCTTGTACTTTTTATTCTACTTCTTCTTTCTCCTCATCATCTTCTTCTACTTCTTCTCCTTCTTCCTCTTCTTCTTCCTCTTTCCTTTGTTCTTTGTCTTCTTCTACATATTCCTCTACCTCTTCCTTTTCTTTGACTTCTTCTTCTTCTTCTACTTCCTTCTTCCTTCTTGCTTCTTTCATCCTCCTTATTCCTTCTTCCTTCTTACTTAATCCTTCTTCCATATTTCTTCTTCCTTCTCCTTATTCCTTCTTCCTTATTGCTTTTTTCTTCTTCCATCATTTATCTTCCTCCTCTATCCACTTTCTTCTTTCTTGTTTTTCTACTTTTTTTCTTCTTCCCCTAATTCTTCTTCTTCCAACTCTTCTTCTTCTTCATCATCTTCTTCTTCTTCCTATTCTTCTTTTATTTCTTGTTCTTCTTCCTCTTATCCTTCTTCTCTTCATCGTCGTCTTCATCCTCTTTTGCTTCTTCTTCCTCTTCCCAATCTTCATCTTCTTCTTCTTCTTCTCCTTCTTCTTCTTCTTCTTCTTCTTCTTCTTTGTCATCATCTTCTTCTTTTTCTTCATCTCCTTCTTCTTTTCCTTTTTCTTCTTTTGCTTCTTCTACTTCCTCTTCTTCTTCCTTCTTTCTTCTTTCTACTTTCTTCCTCTTTCTTTCTTCTTCCTTCTTTCTTCTTTCTTCTTCTTACCTCCTTCTTCCTTCTTCCATCCTCCTTTCTTCTTTATTCTTTGTCTTCTTTTTCCTCTTCTACTTCTTCTTTCTTCCTTCTTCCTTCTTCCTTCTTCTTTCTTGCTTCTTCTTCTTCTTCCTTCTTCCTTCTCCTTAATCCTTAATTCTTAATCTTTACTCCATCTTTAATCTCTAATCTCTAAACTGTAATTATTATCTTTAATCCCTAATCTCTAATCCTCAAACTCTAATCTCCAATACCTAATCCATAATCTCTAATCCTTAACTAAAATCAGTAATCCCTAATCATTAATCACTAATCTTTAATTATTAACCCCTAATCCATAATTCTAAATCCTTAATCCCAAATCTCTAATATTAATCTAAATCTCCTAATCTCTAACACCTAATCTCTAATCATAAATCCTATATCCCTAATATCTAATCTCTAATCAATAACCCTATTCCCTAATCTATAATCTCTAATCTTATATCCCTAATCCATAGTAATAAATCCCTCAATTCTTAATTCCTAATCATTAATACTTTCATTCCTAATCCCTAGTCTTAAATACTTAATTTTAATCCTTCATCCCAAATCCATATTACTTATTCCATAACCTTTACATTCTAATCCCTAATCCTAAAACAATAAACCCTAAGATCTAATTCCTAACTCCTAAATTGTTATCTCTTAACCCTAATCTCTCCCTCCTTTATCTTTAATCCCTATTCTCTTATACATAATCCTTAATCCCTAACCCCTAACCCCTGATCCCTAACCCCAAATCCACCTCTTCTTCTTCTTCTTCTTCTTTTACTTGTTCTTCTTCTTCTTCTTCTTCTTCTTCCCCTTCTTCTTCATCTTCCACCTCATCTTTGCCTTCTTCTTATTCTACTTCTTTATCATCTTCTTCTTCTTCTTTTTCTTCCTCATCTGGTTCTTCTTTTATTCTTCTTCTTCTTCTTTCTATTCTTCTTCTTCTTTTTCTTCTACTTCTCCTTTTTCTATGTCTTCTTCTACCTCTTCTTCTTTTTCCTTTTCTTCTTCTTCTTCTTTTTCTTACTCATCAAAATCATCTTCTTCTTCTTAAATTTGTTTTTCTTCTTTTCCTTTTCTTCTTCTTGTTCTTCTTCTCCTTCTTGTCCTTATTCTTCTTCTTCCTCTATTTCTTCTTCTTCTTCTTCTTCTTCTTTCTCTTCTTATTCATCTTCATTTTCTTCTTCTTCTTCTTTTACTCTTTCTTCTTCTTCTTCTTCTTCTTCTTCTTCTCTTCTTCTTGTTCTTCTTCTTCTTTTTCTTCATCATCCACTTCTTCTTCTTCTTCTTCCTCATCATCTTCCTCTTCTTTTTCTTCTTCTTCTTCTACTTCTTCCCTTTCTTTTTATACTTCTCCTTCTCCTTCTTCCTTCTCTCTAATTCCTAATCTCTAATCTCATAATCTTTATTCCTTAATCCCTAATCTGTAATCTTGAATCCTATATCCCTAATCTGTAATCTTAAATCCTTAATCCCTAATACTTAATCCTTAATATCTAATCCTCAATCATTAATCCCTTCATCCTCAATCCCTAATCTCAACTTCTTAATCCTAAATATTTATTCTTTAATCCTTACTCCATAATCCCCAATCCCTAATCCCAAATTACTAACTCCCAAATCTCGAATCCCTAAACCTTAATTATTAACTCCTAAATCCTCAATCCTTCTGTCTCAAAAATTTAATCCATATTTCCGTATACCTAATCCCTAATCCTTCATTCCTTAATCATTGATCCTCAAAACCTAATCCATAGACCCAAATCATTAATCTCTAATTCATCTCTTTTTCATCTTCTTCTTCGACATCTTCTTTCTCCTCTTCTTCCTCTTCTTCTTCTTCCTCTTCTACTTCTTCTTCTTCCTCATCTTTGCCTTCTACTTCTTCATATTCTTCCTAATCTCTTATTTTTCCTCTTCTAGTTCTTTTTCTTGTTCTTCTTCTTCTTGTTCTTCTTCTTCTTCCACTTCTTCTGATTCTTTTTCTTCTTCTTCCTCTTTTTCTTCTCCTACTTCTTCTTCTTCTACTTCTTCTACTTACTCTTCTTCTTCTTCTTCTTCTTCTTCTTCTTCTTCTTCCTCTTCTTCTTCCTCTTCTTCTTTCTCTACTTTTTCTTCGTCTTCTTCTTCTTCTTCTTCTTCTTCTCCTCCACCTTCTTCTTCTCTTTCTTCTTCCTCTTCTACAACTTCCATATCTTCTTCTTCTTCTTCTTCTTCTACCCCTTCTTCTTATTCTTCTTCTTCCTCTTCTTATTCTTCTTCTTTTTCTTCTTCTTCTATTTCTTCTTTTTTGCCTTCTTCTTCTTCTTCCTCTTCTTCTTCACTTTTTTCTTCTTCTCTTCTTCTTGTTCTTCTTCCTTTTCTTCTTCATTTTCTTCTTCATCTCTTGTAGTACTTCTTCTTCTTCTTCTTCTTCTTCACCTTCTTTTACTTCCTCTTCTTACTCTTACCCTTCTTCTTCTTCTTCTTATTCTTCTTCCTCTTCTTCTTCTTCTTCTTCGCCTTCTTCTTCCTCTTCTTCATTTCCTCTTCAACCTAGACTTTCTCTTTTTCTTCTTCTCTTTGTCTTCTTCTACTTCTTATTTTTTTATTCATTTTCTTCTTCTTCTTCTTCTACTTCTTCTTCTTCTATTTGTTCTTTTTCTTCTTCTTCATCTTCTTCTTCTTCTCCTTCTTCATAATCGTTAATTTATATTCCTAAATCATTACTTCTTAATCCATCCCTTCGTAATCCCTCATCCTTAAATCTAAAATGCCTAGCATACTTCTCCCTAATCGCTAATCCTTAATCCACAGTCCTTAATCTTTAATCCATATCCTATAATCTCTAATCCCTAATCCTTAATCTTTATTCCCTAATGCCTAATCCTTAATCCCTAATACCAAATCCCTAATTTCTAATCCCTAATCCTTAATCCCTAGCCCTTAATCACTAATCTGTAATCCCCAATTCTTAATTCCCAACCTTAAATCTTTAAACATTAACCTTTAATACCAAATCTCTAATCCTTAAACTCTAATCACTAAAACCTAATCCTTAAACCCTTCTCTATAATCCTTAATCTCTATCCCTTTCTATAATCCTTAATCCTTAATCCTTAATCCTTAATCCTTAATACTAATCCAAATCTCGTAATCTCTAATCACTAATCCTAAATCCTTAATCTTTCATCTCTAATCCATAATTCTTAATCCTTATTCTCTAATCCATAATCCCTAATCCTAAATTCTTAATCTCTAATCCCTAATCTTTAATAATTAATTCCTTAACTTTTAATCCCTAACCATTAATCTATTCATCCTTAATCCCTAATCCTAAATCAATAATATTTAATCCTAAATCCATAATCCCCATTACTTATTCCCTAATCATTAATCTATTCTTTTATTTCTTCTTCTTCTTCCTCCTCTTCTTCTTCTTCTTTATCTTCATCCTTTTCTTCTTCTCTTCTTCTTCTTCTTCTTTTTTTGTCTCCTTATCATCCATTTCTTCTTCTTCTTCTATTACTTTCTACTCTTCATCTTCCTCTACTTCTTCTTCTTCTTCATCTTCTCCTTCTTCAACTTCTTTACCTTCATCTTATACTTCTTCTTTTTCTTACTCTTCTCCTTCTTTTTCTTCTTCATCCTCATCTTCTTTTTGTTTTTCTTCTTCTTCCTCTTCTTCTTCTTCATCCTCCTCTTCTTTTTTTCTTCTTCTTCCTCTTCTTCTTCTTCTTCTACTTCATTTTTTTCTTCCTCTGCTTTCTCATCTTCCTCTTCTTTTTTTCTTCTTGTTATTTTTTTTCTTCGTCTTCCTTTTGTTATTATACTTTTTCTTCCTTTTCTTCTTCTTCTTCTTCTTCATCATCTTCTTCTACTTCTTCTCATTGTTTTTCTTCTAATTCCTCTTCAACTTCTTCTTCTTCTCCATCTTCTTCGTAATTTTTAAACCTTATTCCCTAAACCCTACTCCTTAATCCCTCCATCCTTAATCTCTTATACTAAAATCTATAATGCCTTATCCATCCCTCCCAAATCATTAATCTATAATCCTTAATCCCCAAACTCTAATCCTCAATTTCTGATCCCTAATCTATTCTTAATCCATAATCACTAATCCTTAATCCCTAATCTCTAATTCTTAATCTTTAATTCATAATCTCTAATCCTTAATACGTAATCTCTTATCCCTTACTTTTACTAACTAAAGCCTAATTCCTAATCCCTATTCCCTAATCCATATCCATAATCCTAAATCTCTAACACCAAATCTCTAATCCCTCCCTCCGTAATCCCTAATGTATAATCCATCACTTGATCCTCTTCTTCTTCTTCCTCTTCTTTCATTTCTTCTTTCTCTTCTTCTTCTTCTTTTTATTCCTCTTCTTGTTCTTCTTCTTCCTCATTTTCTTCTTCTACTTCTTCTTCTTCCCCTTCTTCCTCATCTTTCTCTTCTTTTTCTTCTTTATCTTCTTCTTCCTCTTCTTGTTCTTTTTCTTCTTCTTCTTCTTCCTTTTCTACCTCTTCTTCTTCTTCTTCATCACCTTCTTCTTCCTCTTCATCTTCTTCCTCTTGTTCTTCTTCTCCTCCTCCTTCTTTTCTTGTTCTTCCTCTTCCTTTTCTTCTTCTTCTTCTTCTTTTCTTCTCCTTCTTCTTCTTCTTCTTTTCCTTCTTCTTTTTCTCCTCCTTCTCCTTCTTCTACTTTCGCTCCTTCTCCTGGCCATTCTTCTGACCCTTCTCCATCTCCTTATCATACTCATTCTCCTTTTTCTCTTTTTTCTCCTTCTCCATCTGCTTCACCTTTTCCTTCCCTTCTTTTTCTCTTTCTCCTCGACCTTCTCCTCATCCTCCTTTTCCTTTTCCCTCTCCTTCTTCTTCTTCTTCTTCTTCTCCTTTTACCTTCTTTCTTCTTTCTTCTTTCTTTTTTCTTGACTTCTTTCTTCTTTTTTCCTTTCTTCTATCTTCCAACCTCCTTCCTCTTTCATTCTTCCAGCTTTCTTCTTTATTCTTCCTCTTCTTCTTCTTCTATCTTCCATCTTCCTTCTTACTTCTTTCTTCTTCTTTTTTCCTTCTTCTTCTTGCTTCTTTCTTCTTCCTTCTTCCTATTCCCTATTCCTTAATCTCTAATCCAATACTAATCTATAATCCTTAATCTTTAGTCCTTAGCCTCTAATTCCTAATCTCTAAACCTTAAACCCTAATCTCTAATACATAAACCCTAATCCCTTAATCTATAATCCTTTTTCTTCAATACTTAATCTCTAATCCCTAATCCAAAATCTATAATTCCTAATCTCTAATCATTAATCCTTATCCCTATTCCTAAATCCCTAATCCCTATTGTTAATCCTTAATATCTAATCTCCAATCATTAATCCTTAATCCCTAATCTCTAATCCCTAATCTTTAATCCCTAACCTCTAATCCTAAATCTCTAATCTTAGATTTGATTCCTTAATACATAATCCCTAATCCCCAATCTATAATCCATAATCCCTATCCCTATCTCTATCCTAATCTCTAATCCCTAATCCCTATTCCTTCATCACTAATCCTTAACTTTTAACACCAAATCTCGAATGCTAATCCTAATCCCTAAATCCCTAATCTCTAATCTCTAATCCTAAAACTTGTATCCCTAATCTCTAAAATCTAATCCTTCATTCCTAATCTCTATTCTCTAATCCCTAATCTTAAATTCTTAATCTCTAATCCCTAATCGTATATTATTAATCTCTAATCCATAATCCTTAACAATTAATCCCTTAATTTTTAATCATTACTATCAAATCTATAATAATTAATCCATTCATGCTTAATCATAAATCCTTAATAGCTAATCCCTAATGCTTAATCCCAATGACTTATTCGTTAATCCCTACTCCATAATCCCTTGACCCAAATTTCTAATTGCTAACTCCCAAATCCATCATCCATAACTCCTCTGTCCATAACCTTTAACTTCTGTTCCTTGATATCCAATACCAAATAATTCATTCCTTAATCTCTAGTCCCTAATCACCAACCCCTAATCCCTAATCTGTCACATCTTCCTTTTCTTCTTATACTTCTTTTTCTTCATTCTCTTCTTCTTCTTCTTCTTCCTTTTCCTCTTCTTAGACTCCTTCCTCATCATCTTCCTCTTCTTCTTCTTCCTCTTCTTCATCTTCTTCTTCTTCTTCCACCTTTTCTCCTTCTTCTTCCACTTCTTCTTCTTCTTCCTTATCCTCTTCTTCTTCTTCTTCCTTTTCTTCTTCTACTACTTCTTCTTCTATGTCTTCTTTTGCTTCCTCTTCTTCTTTTTCCTCTTATTCTTCTTCTTCTTTTTCTTCTTCCTCCTCTTCCTCTTCTTCTTCTCATTCTTCCACTCTTTTTTCCTCTTCTCCTTACTCTTCTTCCTTCCTCTACTTGTTCTTCTACTTCTAATTCTTCTTCTTCTTCTCCCACTTCTTCTTCTTCTTCTTCTTCTTCTACTTCTCCTCCTTCCTTTTCTTCTTCCAGCTCTTTTATTTCTTCATCATTATCATCTTCTTCTTCTTCTACTACTTCTCTATCTTCCACTTCTTCTTCTTCTTCTTTTATTTATTCATCATCATCATCTTCTTCTTCTTCTTCTTCTTGTTCATCGTTTTTTCTTCTCTTCTTCTTGTTGTTCTCCTTTTTCTTCTTCGCCTTGCTCTTCTTTTTCTTTCACTTCTTGGTCGTCTTCATCTTCTTCCTCCTCTTCTTCTTCTTCTTTTTCCTCTTATTGTTCTTGTTCTTCTTCTTCTTCTTCTTTCTCTTTCTTCTTCTTCTCGTTCTTTAACTTCTTCTCCTTTTTCTTGTACTTTTTATTCTTCTTCTTCTTCTTCTTCCTCATCATCTTCTTCTTCTTCTTCTTCTTCTTCCTCTTCTTCTTCTTCTTCTTTCCCTTGTTCTTTGTCTTCTTCTACATATTCCTCTACCTCTTCCTTTTCTTTGACTTCTTCTTCTTCTTCTTCTTCTTCATCTACTTCCTTCTTCCTTCTTCTATCCTCCTTATTCCTTCTTCCTTCTTACTTCATCCTTCTTCCATCTTTCTTTTTCTTTCTCCTCATTCCTTCTTCCATATTTCTTCTTTCTTCTTCCATCTTTTCATCTTGCTTCTCTTTCCTCTTTCTTCTTTCTTGTTTTTCTACTTCTTTTTTTCTTCTTCTTCCCCTAATTCTTCTTCTTCTTCCAACTCTTCTTCTTCTTCAACATCTTCTTCTTCTTCCTATTCTTCTTTTTTTTCTTGTTCTTCCTCTTCCTCGTATCCTTCTTCTATTCATCGTCATCTTCTTCCTCTTCTGCTTCATCTTCCTCTTCTGCTTCTTCTTCCTCTTCCCATTCTTCATCTTCTTCTTCTTCTTTTCCTTCTTCTTCTTCTTATTATTCTTCTTCTTCTTTATCATCAACTTCTTCTTTTTCTTCATCTCCTTCTTCTTCTTTTCCTTTTTCTTCTTTTGCTTCTTCTTCTTCCTCTTCTTCTTCCTTCTTTCTTCTTTCTATTTTCTTCCTTTTTCTTTCTTCTTCCTTCTTTCTTCTTTCTACTTTCTTCCTTTTTCCTTCTTCTTTCTTCTTCTTACCTCCTTCTTCCTTCTTCCATCCTCCTTCTTTCTTCTTTATTCTTCATCTTCTGTTTCCTCTTCTACGTCTTCTTTCTTCCCTCTTCCTTCTTCCTTCTTCTTTCTTCCTTCTTCTTCTTCTTCCTTCTTCCTTCTCCATAATCTTTAATCCGTAATCTTTAATCGATCTTTAATCTATAATCCATAAACTATAATTATTAACTCTAATCCCTAATTTCTAATCCTTAAACTCTAATCTCTAATACCTAATCCCTAATCTCTAATCCTTAACTAAAATTAATAATCCCTAATCATTAATCCCTAATCCTTATTCCTTAACCCTTAATCCATAATTCTGAATCCTTAATCCCAAATCTCTAATGTTAATCTTAATCTCCTAAACTTTAACCCTTAATCTCTAATCCTAAGTCCTATATCCCTAATATCTAATCTCTAATCAATAACCCTATTCCCTAATCTCTAATCTCTAATCTTAAATCCTTAGTCCTTAGTAATAAATCCCCCAATTTTTAATAGCTAATCATTAATCCTTCCATTCTTAATCCCTAGTCTTAAATACATAACCTTTAATCCTTAATCCCAAATCCTTATTACTTATTCCCTAATCTTTACATTCTAATCGCTAATCCTGAATCCATAAACCCTAATATCTAATTCCTAACTCCTAAATCTTTAATCTCTTAACCCTAATCTCTCCCTCCTTTATCTTTAATCCCTATTCTCTGATACATAATCCTGAATCCCTAACCCCTAACCCCGATCCCTAATCCCAAATCCACCTCTTCTTCTTCTTCTTCTTTCACTTCTTCTTCTTCTTCTTCCCCTTCCTCTTCATCTTCCACCACATCTTTGCCTTCTTCTTTTTCCACTTCTTCTTTTTCTTCCTCATCTTGTTCTTCTTTTATTCTTCTTCTTCCTCTTCTTCTTCTTCTTCTTTTTATTCTTCTTCTTCTTTTTCTTCTACTTCTTCTTCTCTTTTTTCTATGTCTTCTTCTTCCTCTTCTTCTTTTTCCTTTTCTTCTTCTTCTTCTTCTTCTTCTTCTTACTCATCATCATCATCTTCATCTTCTTCTTCATCTACTTCTTCCTTTATTTGTTTTTCTTCTTTTTCTTTTTTTCTTGTTGTTCTTCTTCTCCTTCTTGTCCATATTCTTCTTCTTCTTCTATTTCTTTTTCTTCTTCATCTTCTTCTTCATCTTCTCCTTCTTCTCTTACTCTTTCTTCTTCTTCTTCTTCTTCTCTTCTTATTGTTCTTCTTCTTCTTTGTCTTCATCATCCACTTCTTCTTCTTCTTCTTCTTCCTCCTCTTCATCTTCCTCTTCTTTTTCTTGTTTTTCTTCTTCTTCTTCTTCTTCTACTTCTTCCCCTTCTTCCTGTACTTCTCCTTCTCCTTCTTCCTTCTCTATAATCCCTAATCCCTAATCTCATAATCTTTATTCCTTAAGCCCTAATCTCTAACCTTGAATCCTATATCCCTAATCTATATCTTAAATCCTTAATCGCTAATATATAATCCTTAATATCTAATCCACAATCCTTAATCCCTTCATCCTTAATCCATAATCTCGTCTTCTTAATCCTAAATATTTATTTTTTAATCCTATCTCCCTAATCCCTAATCCTTAATCCCAAGTTACTATCTCCCAAATCTCGAATCCCTAAACCTTAATTATTAACTCCTAAATCCTCAATCCTTCTGTCCCAAAAATTTAATCCATATTTCACTATACCTAATCCCTAATCCTTCATTCCTTAATCACTAATCCTTAAATGCTAATCCATAGCCCCAAATCATTAATCTCTAATTCGTCTCTTTATTGTCTTCTTCTACTTCTTCTTCCTCCTCTTCTTCCTCTTCTTCTTCTTCCTCTTCTACTTCTTCTTCTTTCTCATCTTTGCCTTCTACTTCTGCATATTCTTCCTATCCTCTTCTTTTTCCTCTTTTAGTTCTTCTTCTTCTTCCACTTCTTATGATTCTTTTTCTTCTTCTTTCTCTTTTTCTTCTCCTTCTTCTTCTTCTTCTTCTTCTTCTACTTACTCTTCTTCTTATACTTACCCTTCTTCTTCTTCTTCTTATTCTTCTTTTCTTCCTCTTCTTCTTCCTCTACTTGTTGTTGTTCTTCTTCTTCTTCTTCTGCTCCTTCTCCTTCTTCTTCTCTTTCTTCTTCTTCTTTTACAACTTCCATATCTTCTTCTTCTTCTTCTTCTTCTTCTTCTACCCCTTCTTCTTCTTCCTCCTCTTCTTGTTCTTCTTTTTCTCCTTCTTTTATTTCATCTTTTTCGCCTTCTTCTTCTTCTTCCTCTTCTTCTTCACATTTTTCTTCTTCTTTTCTTCTTGTTCTTCTCCTTTTTCTTCGTCATTTTCTTCTTCTTCTTCTTTTTCTTCTTCTTGTAGTGCTTCTTCTTCTTCTTCTTCTTGTACTTCTTCTTCTTCTTCACCTTCTTCAACTTCCTCTTCTTACTCTTCCCCTTCTTCTTCTTCTTCTTTTTCTTCTTCCTCTTCCTCTTCTTCTTCTTCCTCATCTTCTTCTTCTTTTTTTCTTCTTCTTCTTCTCCTTCTTCTTCCTCTTCTTCATTTCCTCTTCAACCTAGTCTTTCTCCTCTTCTTCTTCTCTTTGTCTTCTTCTACTTCTTATTTTTTTTTATTTTTTTTCTTCTTCTTCTTCTTCTACTTCTACTTCTTCTTCTTCTGTTTGTTCTTTTTCTTCTTCTTCATCTTCTTCTTCTTCTCCTTCTTCATAATTGTTAATTTATATTCCTAAATCCTTACTTCTTAATCCATCCCTCGTAATCTCTCATCCTTAAATCTAAAATGCCTTGTTTCCTAATCGCTAATCCTTAATTAACAGTGCTTAATCTTTAATCCATATCCTATAATCTCTAATCCCTAATCCTTAATCTTTATTCCCTAATCCCTAATCCTTAATTCCTAATACCAAATCCCTAGCTCCTAATCCCTAATCCTTAATCCCTAGCCCTTAATAACTAATCTGTAATCCCCAATTCTTAATCTCTAATCCTTAATCTTTAAACTTTAACCTTTAATACCAAATCTCTAATTCTTAAACTCTAATCACTAAAACCTAATCCTTAAACCCTTCTCTATAATCCTTAATCTCTATCCCTTTTTATAATCCAGAATCCTTAATCCTTAATCCCTAATACTAACCCAAATCCCTTAATCTCTAACCACTAATCCTGAATCTTAAATCCTTAATCTTTCATCTCCAATCCATAATTCTTAATCCTAATCCATAATCCCTAATCTTAAATTCTTAATCTCTAATCCCTAATCTTTAATAATTAATTCCTTAATTTTTAATCCCTAATCATTAATCTATTCATCCTTAATCCCTAATCCCTAATCCTAAATCAATAATATTTAATCCTAAATCAATAATCCCCATTGCTTATTCCCTAATCATTAACCTTTTATTTCTTCTTCTTCTTCTTTATCTTCATCGTTTTCTTCTTCTCTTTTTCTTGTTCTTCTTCTTTTGTCACCTCATCATCCATTTCTTCTTCTTCTTCTACTACTTTCTACTCTTCATCTTTCTTTACTTTTTCTTATTCTTCTTCATCTTCTCCTTCTTCAACTTCTTTACCTTCATCATATACTTCTTCTTTTCTTACTCTTCTCCTTCTTTTTCTTCTTCTTCCTCTTCTTCTTCTTCATCCACCTCTTCTTTTTTTCTTCTTCTTCCTCTTCTTCTTCTTCTACCTCATTTTCTTCTTCCTCTGCTTTCTCATCTTCCTCTTCTTCTTTTTTTCTTCTTGTTCTTTTTTTTCTTCGTCTTCCTTTTGTTATTATACTTTTTCTTCCTTTTCTTCTTCTTCTTCTTCTTCTTTGTCATCTTCTTCTACTTTTTCTCATTGTTTTTCTTCTAATTCCTCTTCATCTTCTTCTTCTCCATTTTCTTCATAATCTTTAATCCCTATTCCCTAAACCCTACTCCTTAATCCCCCCATCCTTAATCTCTTATACTGAAATCTATAATGCCTTATCCATCCCTCCCAAACCTTTAATCTATAATCGTTAATCCCAAAACTCTAATCATCAATTTTTTATCCCTAATCTATTCTTAATCCATAATCACTAATCCTTAATCCCAAATCTCTAATTCCTAATCTTTAATTCATAATCTCTAATCCTTAATATGTAATCTCTTATCCCTTACTTTTACTAACTAATGCTTAATTGCTAATCCCTAATCCCTAATCCATATCCATAAACCTAAATCTCTAACACCAAATCTCTAATCCTTCCCTCCGTAATCCCTAATGTATAATCCATCACTTGATCCTTTTCTTCTTCTTCTTCTTCTTCCATTTCTTCTTCCTCTTCTTCTTCTTCTTTTTATTCCTCTTCTTGTTCTTCTTCTTCGTCATTTTCTTCTTTTACTTCTTCTTCTTCTTCTACTTCTTCCTCATCTTTCTCTTCTTTTTCTTCTTTATCGTCTTCTTCCTCTTCTTGTTCTTTTTCTTCTTCTTTTTCCTTTTCTGCCTCTTCTTCTTCTTCTTCTTCTTCTTCTTCATCATCTTCTTCTTCCTCTTCATCTTCTTCCTCTTATTCTTTTTCTCCTCCTTCTTTTCTTGTTCTTCCTCTTCCTTTTCTTCTTCTTCTTCTTCTTTTCTTCTTCTTCTTCTTCTTCTTCTTCTTCTTCTTCTTTTCCTTCTTCTTTTTCCCCTCCTTCTCCTTCTTCTGCTTTCACTCCTTCTACTGGTCATTCTTCTGACCCTTCTCGATCTTCTTATCATACTCATTCTCCTTTTCCTCCTTTTTCTCCTTCTCCATCTCCTTGACCTTCTCCTTCCCCTTTTTTCTCTTTCTCCTCCTCCTTCTCCTCATCCTCCTTTTCCTTTTCCCTCTTCTTCTTCTTCTTCTTCTACCTTCTCTCTTCTTTCTACTTTCTTTTGTCTTCTTTCTTCTTCTTTTTTCTTTCTTCCTTCTTCCAACCTCCTTCCTCTTTCCTTCCAGCTTTCTTGTTTTTGTACTTTATTCTTTATTCTTCGTCTTATTCTTCCTCTTCTTCTTCTTCTATCTTTCATCTTCCTTCTTCCTTCTTTCTTCTTCTTTCTTCCTTCTTCTTCTTCTTCCTTCTTTCTTCTTCCTTCTTCCTATTTCCTATTCCATAATCTCTAATCCAACACTAATCTATAATCCTTAATCTTTAGTCCCTAGCCTCTAATCCCTAATCTCTAATTCTTAAACACTAATCTCTAATATCTAATCCCTAATCCCTAATCTATAATCTATAATTCCTAATCTCTAATCCCTATCTCTACTTTCTAAGCCTTAATGTCTTTTTCTTAATCCCTAATCACTAATCCTAAACCCGTAATCTTTAGTCCCTAATCTAAATAATTAATCCCTTAATTCTTAATTTTTAATCTCTAATCTCTAATAATTACTCCCTTAATCACAAATTCCTAATCCATAATCCCTAATCATTAACCCTTAATCCTAAATCTCTTTTACTTATTCTCTAATCCCTACTCCCTAATCTATAATCCTTAATCTATAATTACTAACCCATAAACCCTAATCTCTAATTACTAAATCTCAAATTCCTAATTCCTAATCTCTAATGCCTAATCTCTAATCCCTTCCACCCAAATCTTTAGTCCATACTCTTTTATTTCTAATCTCTGATACTTTATTCTTTAATCCAGAATCCTTCCTTCCTTAATCCTTGATCTTTAATCCCTAAACCATAATCCATAATCCTTAATTCATCTCTTCTATCTCTTCTTCCTATCTTTCTCTTCTTCTTCTTCTTCTTCTTCTTCTTCTTCTTCTTTATCTTCTTGTTCTTACTCTTCTTCATCTTCTTCTTCTTCTCTATCTTCTTAGGAATGCTTAATTCCTGCTCCCTAATCCCTACTCTTTAATCCCTGTTCTCTAATCAATCCTTAATTCATAATCCCTAATATCTAATCTCTTATCTTTAATCTCTAATCCTTAATCTTTAATCCCTAAAACATAATCTATTATCCCTAATTTTTAATCCCTAATTTCTAATCCCTAATCCTTAATCCCTAATCATTACTCCACAATCCTTAATCTCTAATAACTAATCTCTGATCCCTCCCTCCTTAATCCATAATCCCTAATCCTTAGCCCCTGATTCCAAATCCATCTATTTGTTCTTTTCTTCTTCTCTCATTTTTGCTTCCTCTTTTTCTTCTACTTTTTATTCCTTTTCTTTATCTTCCTTTTCTTCCTCATCTTCTTCATCTTATTTTTCTTCTTCCTCTTCTTCCCCTTTTTTCTCTTCCTTTTCTTCTTGTTCTTCTTCTTCCTATTCTTCTTCTTCTTCTTCCTTTACTTTTTTTCATTCTTTTTTTTCTTCTTCTTCTTCTTCTCCCTCTTCTTCTTCTTCTTCTTCTTCTTCTTCTTCTTCTTTTCCTTCTTCTTCTTCTTCTCCTCCTTCTCCTTCTTTTTCCTCTCCATGTCCTGGTCTTTCTCCTAATCCTTCTCCTTCTCCTTCTCCTACTCGTTCTTCTTTTCGTCATCCTCCTCCTTCTCTGTCTTCTTCACTTTCTCTTTCTCCTCCTCCTTCTCCTCATCTGCCTTCTCCTTTTCCTTTTCCTTCTTCTTTTTCTGGCTTCTTTATTCTTCCTTCTTCTATCTCCTTAATCCTTAGTCCATAATCTCTAATCCATGTATAATTTATAATCCTTAATCTTTAATTCTTAACCTTTAATCCCTAATTTATAATCCTAATTTAATCTCTAATACCTTATCCTTAATCCCTAGTTCCTAATCTTCAATTCATAATCTCTAATCCCTAATCGTTAATCCCTAATCCCTATTCTTTAATCCTTAATCACTAATCTTAATCCCCAAATCCAAATCCTTATTCTCTAATCGTAATCCTCATATGTTAATCTTTAATCTCAAATCCCTAATCTCTAATCCCTAATCCTTAATATTTATTCCCTAATTACTAATCTCTAGTTCTAAATCCCTAATCTCTAACCCTTAATCATTAATAATTAATCCTTTAATTATTAATCTTTAATATCTAATCTCTAATCATTAGTCCCTTCATCTCTAATTCTTAATCCATAATCCTTAATCACTAATCCTTAACTCTAATCCCTTTTACTTATTCCCTAATCCCAACTCCTCAATCCTTAATCCTTAATCTCTAATTGCTAATCAATAAACCCCAAATCCCTAATTACTGACTAAAAAATCTGTAATTACAATTCTCTAATACCTAATCCCTAATCTTTCTCTCCCAAATCTTTAACCCATATTCCTTTATCTCTAATCCCTAATACTTCCTTCTTTAATCCTGAATCCTTCCTTCCTTAATCCCTAATCCTTAATCCATAACCCTTAATCTATAATCCTTAATCCATCTCTTCTTCCTCATCTTCCTCTTCTTCTTCTTCTTCTTCTTCTTCATCTTCTTCTTGTCTTATTCTTTTTCTATGTTTTCTTCTTCTTCTTTTTCTTCCTCTTCTCCTTGTTATTCTTCTTATTCTTCATCATCTCCTCTTCTTATCCATCTTCTTCGTAATCCTTAATCCTTATTCCCTCATCCCTACTCTCTAATCCCTACCTTCCTTATCTTTAATCCAAAAATCCATAATGCCTTATCCATCTCTTTTAAATCCCTAATCCCCAATTCATTACCCTTAATCTTTAATCCCTAATCCTTAATCCATAATCCTTAATCCCTAATACCTAATCTCGAATCCCTCCCTCCTTAATCCTTAATCCCTAATCCTTAACTCTCAATCCCTAATCCATCTATTCATCCTCTTCTTCTTCTTCTTCATTTTATTCATCTTCTTCATCTTCTTTTTCTTTCTCATTTTCTTCATCCTATTCTTCTTCTTCCTCTTCTTCCTCATCTTTCTCTTCCTTTTCTTCTTCTTCTTCTTCTTATTCTTTCTTTTCTTCTTCTCCTCCTTTTTCTTATTCTTCTACTTCTTCCTCTTCTTCTTCTTCTTTTCCTTCTTCATTTCTTGTTCTTCTTCCTCTTCTTCTTCCTCCTCTTCCTCTTCTTCTTATTCTTTTTCTTCTTCTTCTTCTTCTATTATTTCTACTACTTTTTCTTTATCATCTTCTTCTTCTACTTCTTCTTCTTTTCCTTGTTCTTCTTCTCCTTCTCCTTCTTCCACTCCTTCTTCTCGTCTTTCTCCTTATCCTTCTCCTTCCCCTTCTTCTAATTGTTCTCCTTCTCCTCCTCCTTTTTCTTTTCCATCTCTTTCACTTTCTCCTTCCCTTCCCCTTCTCCACATCCTTCTCCTTTTCCTTCTCCTTTTCTTCTTGTTCTTCTTCTTCTCCTACCTTTTTTCTTTCTTATTTTTTCTTTCTTCTTTCTACTTTCTTCTTTCATCTTTCTTCTTCGTTCTTCCTCCTTCATACCTCCTTCCCCTCATCTTCCTTCTTCCTTCTTTATTCTTTCTTCTTTATTCTTCCTTTTCTTCTTCCTCTTCTTCTTCCTCTTCTTCTTCTTCTTCTTTCTTCCATCTTTCTTCTTCTTTTTTCTTTCTTCCTTCTTCTTCTTCTTCTTCTTCCTTCTTTCTTTTTTCTTTCATCTCCCTAATCCCTAATCCCTAATCCTTAATCTGTAATCCATTCCTAATATATAATTCTTAGTCTTAAATCCCTAATCTTGAATCCCTTTATCTCTAATCCTTAATCCTTAATAATTAATCCATTAACTCTTAATTTTTTAATCTCTAATCTCTAATTATTAGTCCCTTCATCTCTAATCCCTGATTCATAATCCTTAATCACTAATCCTTAATCATAAATCCTTATTACTTATTCTTAGAACCCTAAACACCTAATATCAAATCCCAAATCTCTCCCTTCTTATTCTCTAATCTTTAATCCTTAATTCCTAATCTTTTATCCATCCTTAATCCATAATCCCTTATCTTTAATCCCTAATCTCTAATCCTTAATCTCAATTCCATAAACTTTAATCCCTAATAAGTAATCTCTTATCCCTAATTTTTAATCCCTAATACCTAATCTTGAATCCCCAATCCCTAATCCTTAACCCCTAATCCATAATCCTTAATCCATAATTCTTAATCCCTAACAACTAATCTCTAATCCCTCTCCCCTTAATCCCTAATCCTTAATCCTTAACCTCTAATCAATAATCCCTCTCTTCATCCTCTTCTTATTCTTCTTCTTTCATTCTCTTTCCTCTTCTTCTTCTTCTTTTTATTCCTCTACTTCTTCTCCTTCTTCTTCTCCCTCTTCTTCCTCATCTTTCTCTTCCTTTTCTTCTTCTTGAACTTCTTCCTCTTCTTCTTCTTCTACTACTTCTTCTTCTTTCGTATCTTTTTCTTCTTCTTCTTATACTTCTTCTTCATCATCATCTTCTTCTTCTTCTTCTTCTTCTCCTTTCTTTTTTTTATTCTTCATCCTACTCTTCTTCTTCCTCTTCTTCTTCTTTTATTTTTTCTTTTTCTTCTTCTTCTTTCCCATCTTCTTCTTCCTTTCCTTCTTCCTTTTCTTCGTCTCCTCCTGGTCTTTCTCCTCATCCTTCTCCTTCTCCTTCAGCTACTCGTTCTTCTTCACCTCATCCTTCTAATTCTCCATCTAATTCAACTTTTACTTCACTTATCCTTCTCCTCCTCCTTCTCCTCATCCTCCTTCTCTTTTTCCTTCTCCTTCTTCTTGTTCTTGTTGTTCTTCTTCTTCTACCTTCTTTCTTCTTTCTCCTTTCTTCTTTCTACATTCTTGTTTCTCCTTTCTTCTTCCTTCTTCGTTCTTCCTTTATCATTCTTCCTTCATCCTACCACCTTTCTCCCTCCTTCTTCCTTCTTTCTTTTTTATTCTTCCTCTTCTACTTCTTTCTTTCATATTCCTTCTTCCTTCTTCTTTCATCCCCCTCCTTTTTCTTCCTTCTTCCTTCATTCTCTTTAATTCTTCCTTCTTCTTTCTCTATAGTTCCTAATCCTTAATCTCTAATCCATTCCTAATCTATAATCATTAATCCTTAATCCCTAACCTCTAATCTTTAATCTCTAATCCCTAAATTCTAATCTCTAATACCTAATCCTTAATCCTTAATCTCTAATCTATAATCCATAATCCTTAATCCCTAATATCTATCTATAATCCTTAATCACTAATCCCTAATACTTATACCCTAATTCCAGTCTCAAAACTTAATCTTAATCTCTTAATTTGTAATATCTAATTGCTAGTCTCTAATCTGAAATCTTGCATCCCTAATCTTTAATCTATTATCCTTAATCCTTAATAATTATTTTTAGTCCCCGACCTCTAATCCTAATCCCTAATCCCATCCTCCTAAATCTTTAATTCATATCCTTTAATCTCTAATCCCTAATACTTCTTTCTTTAAACCCAAAACCTTCCTTCCTTAATCCCTAAGCCCTAATATGTAATCCTTATTCCATTCCTTCTTCCTCTTCTTCTTCTACTGCTCGTTCTTCCACTTCTACTTCCTCTTCTTCTTCTTCCTCTTCTTCTTCTTCCTCCTCTTCTTCTTTTTCTTCTTCATCCTCCTCTTCCACACTTTTTTTTTCTTCTTCTTTTTCTCTTTCTTCTTCCTCTTCTTCTTCTTCTTCATGTTCTTTTGCTTCAACTTCTTCTTCCTCTTCTTATTATTATTTTTATTATTAATCCCTTTCTATTTCTTCTTCTTCTTCCTCCTCCTCTTCTAATTCCTCTTAATCTTTTTCTTCTTCTTCATTTTCCATTTCAATCTCTTGTTCTTGTTCTTGTTCCTCTATTTTAATTTCATTTTCTTCTTCTTCTCCTACTTCATTATTTTTGTTCCTCTTCTCTTCTTGTTTATCTTGTTCCTCTTCTTCTTCTTCTTCTTCTTCTTCTTCTCCATCTTCTTTTTTCTCTTCATTTCTTCAACATCATCATCATCATCTTCTTCTTCTTTCTCTTCATTTCTTCTTCTTCTTCTTCTTCTTCCAGTTCATCACTTTCTTCTCCTTTTTCTCATTCTTACAATTCCCCTTCTCGTTCTTCCTCTTCTTCTTCTTCTTCATGTTATTCTTCTTCTTCTTGATCATCTTCTTCCACTTCTTCTCCATCCTCTTCTTCTTCTTCAACTTCTTCTTACTTTTCTTCTCCTTCTTCTTATTCTTCTTCTTCCCCTTCACATTCTTCTTCTTCTTCTTCTTCTTCCTCTTCTTCATCTTTTTGTGCTTCTTCTTCCTTCTTCTTCTTCTTCTTCTTCTTCCTCTTCATCCTCTTCTACCTCTTCTTCTCTTCTTCTTCTTGAACTTCTTTCTCTTTTTCTTCTTCTTCTTCTTTTATTTCTTCTTCTTCTTCTTCTTCCTCTTCTTCCTCTTGTTTGTCTTCTTGTTCTTGTTCTTCTTCTTCTTCTTCTTCCTCTTCTTCTTCTTTTTCTTCCACTTCCTCTTGCTCTTCTTCTTCCACTTCCTCTTTTTCATCTTCTACGTCTTCTTCTTCTTCTTCTTCTTCTTCTTTCTCTTCTTCTTCTTTAGCTTTTTCCTCTTCTTTTTCCTAGTTCCTCTTCATCATCTTCTTCTTCTTCTCCTTCATCTTCTTCTTCTACTTCTTCTTCTTTTTCTTCTTTATCTTCTCTTTTTTCTTCTTCTTCTTGTTCCTCTTCTTTTTGCTCTTCTTATTCTTAGTCTTCTTCTTCTTCTTCATTTTCTTCTTCTTTGTTTTCTTCTTCTTCTTATTCTTCTTCTACTTCTTCTCCTTCATGGTTGATCTCTAATCTATCTCAAATCTTTAATACTTAATGCTTAATCATTAATCCCAAAATTTTATCCCTACTACTAATTTCTCAATCTCTACTCTTTAGTCCCTTATCCTTAAACCCTAATACCTAATTTCTAATCCATTATCAATAATCTTAAATCCTTAATCTCTTATACTTAATCCTTAACCTTTTATCCCTAATGCCTAATCCCTAATCCCTCCCCTTCTAATCTGTAATCCCTAATCGTTGATCCTTAGTCATTAATCCTTAATCCCTAAGTCCTAATCCTAATTATAATCATTTAATCTCTAATCCTTAATCCCTAATCTCTAATCCTAAATCTTGAATCCAAAATCCATAATCACTAATCTCTAATCCTTAATTCCATATCCCTACTCCCTTAATCGTAATCGTTAACCCTAAATCCTTAATCCATAATCCTTATTAATTAAACTTTTAATTTCAACTCTTTAAACCCTAATCATTAAACCCTTCATTCTTAATCCTTAATTCCAAATCCTTAATCCGATCTCTTTAATCTTTAATCCTCAACATCCAATTCCTAATTGCTAATCCATAATCTCTTGTCCCTAATCATTAATCCCTAATCCATAATCACTAACACCTAATCCCTAATGCTTAACCCCTAATCCTTAATCCATCTCTTCATCCTCTTCTTTTACTTCTTCCACCTCTTCTTCCTCTTCTTCTAATTCTTCTTCTACCTCATCTTCTTCTTCTTCTTCTTCATCTTCTTTTACTTCTTTCTTATCTTCCTTTTCATCTTCTTCTTCTTTTTCTTCTTTCTCTTCTTTTTCTTCTTCCTCCTCTTTTTCTTTTTCTTCTTCTCTGTTTACTTCTTCTTCTTCTTCATCATCTTCTTCTACTTCTTTCTTATCTTCCTTTTCATCTTCTTCTTCTTCTTCTTCTTCTTCTTTGTCTTCTTCTTCATCATCATCTTCTTTTTCTTCTTCTTCTTCTTCTTCTTATTCCTTTTCATTTGCTTCTTCTTCTTCCACTTTTTCTTCTTCTTCTGTCTCTTCTTCATTTCTTCTTCTTCTTCTCCTCCTCCTTCTATTTCCTCCTCCTCTTCTTCTTCTTCTTCTTCTTCTTCTTCTTCTATTTCTTCTTCTTCTTCTTGTTCTTCTTCTTCTGCTTCTGCTTGTCCTTCTTCATCTCCTTGTTTTGGTCTTTATCCCTCTCCTTCTCCCTTTCCTTCTCCTTCTCCTTCACCTTCTCCTTCTCCTTCTCCTTCTCTTTCTCCTTCTCCTTCTTCTTCTCCTTCTCCTCCTCCTCCTCATCCTCCTCCTTTTCCTTCTTCTTCTTCTTCTTCTTCTTCTTCCTTCTTTCTTCTTTCTTCTTTTTTTTTTCTACTTGCTTCTTTCTTCTTTCTACTTCCTTCTTCTCTCTTCCTTCTTCTTACCTCCTGTCATCTTCTTCCTTCTTCGCTCTTCCTTCTTTCTTCTTTATTCCTCAACTTCTTCTTCCACTTCTTCTTTTTTTGTTCTTTTTTCTCTTCTTCTTCCTCCTCTTCTTCTACATTCTTCCTTCTTCCTTCTTCTTTCTTCCTTCTTCTTAGTCTTCCTTCTTCCTTCTTCTTTCTCTCCATTCCTTAATATCTAATCATTAATCCCTAATCCATCTCTAAATCTTTAATCCCTACTAACTAATCCTTAAACTCTAGTCCTTAAACTCTAATATCTAATATCTAATATCTAATATCTAATTCCAAATCGTTAATCTCTTATCCCGAATCCTAATTCTAAAATCCCTAATAACTAATCTCTAACCTCTAATCCCTATTCCCTAATTCGTAATCTCTTATCTTAAATAATTAATTCCTTAATCCTTAATATAAAATCCATAATCCTAAATCATTAATCCCTTTATCCCAAATATTAAATCCTTAATCCTTAATCCATATTACAATTACTTATTCCCTAATCTCTACTCCCTAATATGCAATCCTTTATCCCTTAACCCTAATCAATAATCCCTATTGCCTAACACCGAAACCATCCTTCCCTAACCACAAATCCTTAATTTCTAATTCATAATCCGTAATCTTGAATCCCTAATCCATCCCTCCCTAATCCATAATCCTTATTCCAAATCCTTAATCCCTAATCTCTTTCTCCATAATCCTTAATCCTTAATTCTTAACTCTTAATCCCTAATCAATCCCTTTTTCCTCTTCACCTTCCTTTTCTTCCTCTTCTTCTTCCTCTTCATGTTCTTCTTCGTCTTCCTCATTTTCTTCTTGTTTTTCTTCTTCCTCTTCTTCCTCATCTTTCTCTTCTTCTTCTTCTTCTTCTTCCTCCTCTTCTTCTTCTTCTTCAACTTCTTTTTCTTCTTTTTCTTCTTCTTCTTCTTCTTCTTCTTCTTCCTCTTCTTCTTTATCTTCCACTTCTTCTTCTTCTTCCTCTTCTTCTTCCTCTTCTTCTCCTTTTCTTGTTCTTCTCACTCCTACTCCTCTTCTTCTTCTTCTCCTCCTCCTCCTTCTTCTTCTTCTTTTTCTTCTTCTTCTTCCTCTTTTATTTCTTCTTCTTCTTCTTCTTCTCCTTCGACTTCTCCTTTTCCTTCTCTTTGTCTTTCTCCTTCTCTTTTTTCTTCTCTTTCTCCTTCTTCTCCTTCTACTCCTACTCCTACTCCTACTCCTTCTCCTTCTCCATCCCTTTCTCCTTCTCCTTCTCTTCCTCATTTTCCATCTCCTCCTCCTTCTCCTCGTCCTCCATCTCCGTCTCCTTCTCCTTGTTCTTCCTCTACTTCTTCTTTTTCTTCCTTCTTTCATGTTTATTATTTCTTCGTTCTTCTTCCTTCTTCTTTCTGTCTTCTTCCTTCCTCTTTCCTTCTTCCATCTTCCTTCTTCCTTCCTACTTCCTTCATCCTTCCTCTTCCTTCTTCATTCTTCCTTCTTCTATATTCATCCTCTTCTTCTTCCTCTTCTTCTTCTTCTTCTTCCTCTTCTTTTTTATGCATCTTCTTCTTCTTCTTCTTCTTCTTTCCTTCTTTCTTCCCTCTTCCTTCTTCATTTTCCCTTCATCCTTGTTCCTTATCCCTAATCTCTAATCCTTAATTCTTAATTGCTAATCCTTAATCCCTAATCACTAATCCATCCTTAGTCTTTGATCCTTAATCTTTGATTCCTAATCCCTAATCTTAAATCCTTAAACTTTAATCTCAAATACCTAATCCTTAATCTCTAATCTTTAATCCATAATCCTAAATCTTTAATCTCAAATCTCTATTCCTTAATAAGTAACCATTAATGAAAAATTGATAATCCATAATATATAATCTCTAAGATATAATCCTAAATCCTACATCCATAATAAAAAAATCTCAAATCTTTAATCAGAAGTCCCTAATCTAGTAATCTTTAATCCCTGATCACTAATATCTAATCATAAATCTTGTGTCCCTAACCACTAATCTCTAATCCCTAATCCCTAATCTTAAAATTTTAATCCTTCATGATTAGTCCCTTAATTCTTAATCTCTAATTTCTAATCTCTAATCTATAATCTCTAACCCCTAATCTTAATCTTGAATCTCTGATAATTAATCTCTAATACTTAATCATTATTTGCTAATATGTAATCATTAATCCTAAATTCCTAATCTTTAATGATATGTAATCATTAATCCTAAATTCCTAATCTTTAATGATTAATTTCTTAATCCTTAATCCTTAATCCCTAATCGATAATCCTTAGCCATTAATCAATTAATCCCAAATACCTAATCCTTAACCCTTAATTCCAAATTCCTATTATTTGTTCCCTAATCCCTACTTCTTATTGATAATCCTTAATACCTAAGCCCTAATCCCTAATTGCTAATCCATAATCCTTAATCCTTAATCTCAATTTCTTAATACCCAATCCCTCACACCCTAATTCAAAATCCCTAATTCCTCATACCTAATCTCTATTCCCTAATCCATCCCTCCTAGCCTGTAATACATATTGTCTAATCCATAATCCCTCCCTCCTTAATCCCTAATCCACCAATCCATCTCTTCTTCCTCTTCATTTTCTTCTTATTCTTTTCTCGTCTTCCTCTTCCTCCTCATCATTCTCTTCTTCTTCTTCTTCTTCTTCTTCCTCTTCTTCTTCTACTTCTTCTTCCTGCTCTTCTTCTTCTTCTTCAACTTCTTTTTCTTCTTCATTTTCTTCTTCTCCTTCTTCTTTTTCTATCTTTCTCTTCTTCTTCCTCTTCTTCCACTTCTTCTTCCTCTTCTTCTTCTCCTTCTTTTCTTGTTCTTCTTATTCCTCTTCTTCCACTTCTTCTTCTTCATCAACTACTACTTCTTCGTCTATGTCTTTTTCTTCTTCTTCTTCTTCTTCTTCTTCTTTAGCTTCTCCTTCTCCTTCTCCTTGTCCTTCTATTTGTCTTTCTCCATCTCCTTCTCCTTCTCCAACTCCTACTTCTTGTTCTCCTTCCCCTTCTCCATCTCCTTCTACTTCTCCTTCTCCTACACCTTCTCTTCCTCCTCCTCCTTCTCTTCATCCGCCTTCTCCTTCTTGTTCTTATTCTTCTTCTTCTTCTACTTCTTTCTTTCTTCTTTTATCTTTCTTCTTTCTTCTTTCTTCTTTTATCTTTCTTCTTTCTTCTTTCTTCTTCCTTCTTCCTTCTTCGTTCCTCCTTCCTTCTTCCATCTTCCTCCTTCCTTCCTCCTTCCTTCTTACATCTTCCTCCTTCCATCCTCCTTTCTTCTTCTGTCCTTCTATTTCTTCCTTCTTTCTTTTTATTCTTTTACTTCTTCTTCCTCTTCTTATTCTTCTTCTCTTTCTTCTTCCTCTTCTTTTTCCTTCACTTCTTCTTCTTCTTTCTTCCTTCTTCTTTCTTTCTTCTTTCTTCTTTCTTCTTCCTTCTTCCTTCATCCTAATCCTTAGTCCTTAATCTCTAATCCCTACTCCTTAATCTCTAATCACAAATCCAACCCTAATCTCTAATCTTTTATCTTTAATCCTTAATTGTTAATCCTTAATCTCTAATCCCTAAACTCTAAACTCTAGTGCCTAATCCCTAATCTATAATCCCTAATTTATAATCCATAATACTTAATCTTTAATCTCTAATTCCTAATTCCTAAACATTAATCACTAATCCCAAATCCTTAATCCCAAATCTCTATAGTCTAATGCAAATTCTAATACCTTTATCTTTAATACCTAATGTCTAATCTCTAACTATTAATCTTGCATCTTTAATCTCTAATCTCTAATCCTTAATCTTTAATCCTTATTCCCTAAACCCTAACCCCATATCCCTAATCCTAAATCACTAATCTTTAATGCCAAATCCTTAAAAATTAATCTATTAATTATTAATCCTTAATATCTAATTCTTAATCATTAATCCCTTCACTCGTAATCTCAGTCCTTAATCTTTAATCCTTAATCCCTATTCCTTAATCACTAATCCTTAATCCTTATTACTTATTCTCTAATCCCTACTCTTTAATCATTGATTTCTAATCCTTAAATATTAATCTCTAATTACTAACTCCCAAATCTCTATTCTCTCAATCCCTAACCATTAATATATATTTCCTGACACCTAATTCCTAACCCTTCATTCCTTAATCCTTAATCACTAATCTCTAACCATCTATCCTTAATCGGTCTCTTCTTTTAGTCTTCTTCTTCTTCTTCTTCTTCTTCTTCTTCTTTTACTTCTTCCCCTTCTTCTCCTGCTTTCTTATCTTTGTCTTCTTCTTCCTCTTCTTCTTCATCTTCATCATCAACTTCTTCTTCTTCTTCTTCTTCTTCTTCTTCCTCTAATTCTTCTTCTTCTTCTTCTTCTTCTTCTTCTACTTCTTCTTCTTCTTCTTCTTTTGCGTCTTGTTCTTCTTGCCCTTCTTCTTCTTACTCTTCTACTTCTTCTTCTTCTTCCTCTTCTTCTTCTTCTTCTTCATCGTCTTCATCTCCCTCTACTTCTTCCTTTACTTATTCTTCTTCTTCTTCTTCTTCTCCTTCATCTTCTTCTCCTTCTTCTTCTTCTTCTTGCTCTCCTATTTCTTCTTCTTCTTCTTCTTCTTCTTCTTATTCTTCTTCTTCTTCTTTTTCTTCCTCTCTTCTTCTTGTTTCTCTTCTTTTTGTTCTTCATCTTCCTCTTCTTCTACTTCTTCTTCTTCCTTCGTTCTTCTTTCTTCCTTTTTCTTTCTTCTTTCATGTTTATTCTTTCTTCTTTCTTTTTCCTTCATCTTTCTTCTTTCTGCCTTCTTCCTTCCTCTTTCCTTCTATCTTCCGTCTTCCTTCCTAATTCCTTCTTCCTTTCTTCTTCCTTCTTCATTCTTCCTTCTTCTATATTCTTCCTCTTCTTCTTCCTCCTCTTGTTCTTCTTCCTTTTCTTTTTCTACATCTTCTTCTTCTTCTTTCCTTCTTCTTTCTTCCCTCTTCCTTCTTTCTTCTTCCTTATCCCTATTCTCTAATCCTTTATCCCTAATCCCTAATCCTTAATCCCTAATCAATAATCCATCCTTAATCTCTAATCCCTAATCTTTAATTCCTAATTCGTAATCTTAAATTCTTAAACTTTAATCCCAAACACCTAATCGTTAATCTCCACTCTATAATCCATTATCCCAAATCTTTAATCTCAAACCCCTAATACTTAATAGCTAACCATTAATCACAAATCCATAATCCATAATATCTAATATCTAAGATATAATCCTAAATCTTATATCCCTAATCACTAATCACAAATCTTTAATAACAAATCCCTAATCTATTACTCTTTAATCCCTGATCACTAATATCTAATCTTAAATCCTACATGCCTAATCACTAATCTCGAATCCCTATCCCTAATCTTAAATTTTTAATCCTTCATGATTAGTCCCTTAATTCTCAATCTCTAATTTCTAATCTCTAATCTGTAATATCTAATTCCTAATCTTAATCTCAAATCTTTAATCATTAATCTCAAATCCTTAATCATTATTTTCTAATTTCTAATCATTAATCATAAATTCCTAATCTTTAATGATTAATCCCTTAATCCTCAATCCCAAATCGATAATCCCTAATAATTAATCCCATCATCCTTAATACGTAATCCTTAACCCTTGATTCCAAATTCCTATTATTTGTTCCCTAATCCCTACACCTTAATCCATAATCCTTAATACCTAAGCCCTAATCCCTAATTGCTAATCCGTAATACTTAATCCTTAATCTCTATTTCCTAATAACCAATCCCTCCAACCCTAATCCCAAATCCCTATACCCTCATACCTAATCTATTTTCCCCAATCCATTGCTCCTAGTCTGTAGCACATATTGCCTAAGCCCTAATCCCTAAACCCTAATCCCAAATCCATCTCTTCTTCCTCTTCGTCTTCATTTTCTTCTTATTCTTCTTCCTCATCATTCTCTTCTTATTCTTCTTCTTTCTCTTCTTCCTATTCTTCTTCTTCTCCTCCTCTTCTTCTTCTTCTTCAACTTCTTCTTTTTCTTCTTCATTTTCCTCTCACCTTCTTCTTCCTTTTCTATCTTTCTCTTCTTCTCCTTCTTCTTCTTCCTCTGCTTCTTCTTCGTCTTCTTCATCTCCTTCTTTTCTTGTTCTTCTTATTCCTCTTTTTCTTCTTCTTTTTACTCTTCTTCTTCTTTTCTACTTTTTCGTTTATGTCCTTTTCTTCTTCTTCTTCTCCTTCAGCTTCTCCTTCTTCTTCTCCTTGTCCTTCTATTTGTCTTTCTCCCTCTCCTTCTCCTTCTCCTTCTCCAACTCCTCATTCTAGTTCTCTTTCTTCGTCTCCATCTCCTTCTCCTTCTCCAACTCCTTCTCTTCCTCCTCCTCTTCATCCTTCTTCTCTTTCTCATTGTTCTTCTTCTTCTTCTTCTTCTTCTTCTTCTTGTTTCTTCTTTCTTCATTCTTCTTTCTTCTTGCTTCTTTCTTCTTCCTTCTACGTTCCTTCTTCCTTCTCCCATCTTCCTCCCTTCCTCTTTCCTTCCTTCTTTCATCTTCCTTTCATCTTTTTCTTCCTTCTCCATTCTTCTTTATTCTTTCTCTTCTTCTTCCTCTTCTAATTCTTCTTCTCTTTCTTCTTCCTCTTCTTTTTCCTCCACTTCTTCCTTCTTCTTTCTTTCTTCTTTCTTCTTCCTTCTTCCTTCTTCATAATCCCTAGTCCTTAAGCCCTAATCCCTACTCCTTAATCCGTAAACACTAATCCAACCCTAATCTCTAATCCTTGATCTTCACTCCCTAACCATTAATCCTTAATCTCTATTCCCTATACTCTAAACTCCGATACATAATCCTTCATCCATAATCCCTAATCTATAATCCATAATTCTTATTCTTTAATCTCAAATTTCTAATTCCAAAACCTTTTTCACTAATGCCAAATCCTTAATCCCTATTCTCTAGACTCTAAAGCAAATTATAATACCTTTATCTCTAACACCTAATGTCTAATCTCTAACCTTTAATCTTGCATCCTTAATCTCTAATCTCTAATCCCTAATCTTTAATCCATATTCCCTAAACTCTAACTACTTATCCCTAATCTTAAATCACTAATCTTTAATCCCAAATCCTTAAAAATTAATCTATTAATTATTAGTCCAAAATATATAATCCTTAATCAATAATCTTTTCATCTATGATCCCAAATCCCTAAACGTTAATCGTTAATCTCTAATCCTTTAACCTTAATCTCTAATTACTAACTCCCTAATCCCTAATCCCTCACTCCCTAATCTTTAATATATATTTCTTGACACCTAATTCCTAACCCTTCATTCCTTAATCCTTAATCCCTAATCTCTAACCATTTATCCTTAATCTATCTTTTCTTTTTCTCTTCTTCTACTACTTCTTCTTTTTCTTCTACTTATTCTTCCTCTTCTTCTTCTTCTTTCTCATCTTGGCCTACTTCTTCCTTTTCTTCCTCTTCTTCCTCATCTTCCTCTTCTTCCTCTTCTTCTTCTTCTTCCACTAGTTCTTCTTCTTCTTCTTCCTCTAATTCTTCTTCTTCTTCTTCTTCTTCTTCTACGTCTTCTTCTTCTTCTTCTTTTACGTCTTCATCTTCTTCTTCTTCTTCTACGTCTTCTTCTTCTTGCTCTTCTTCTTTTTCCTCTTTTACTTCTTCTTCTTCTTCTTCTTCATCATCTTCTTCTTCCTCTTCTTCTTCCTTTACTTATTCTTCTTCTCCTTCTTCTTCTTCTTCTTCTTCATCATCTTCCTCTCCTTCTTCTTATTCTTTTTGCTCTTTTATTTCTTCTTCTTCTTCTTCTTCTTGTTCTTCCTCTTCTTCTTCTTCTTCCTTTTCTTCCTCTCTTCTTCTTGTTTCTCTTCTTTTTCTTCTTCATCTTCCTCTTTTTCTTCTTCTTCTTCTTCCTCTTCTTCTTGTTCCTCTTCTTCTTCTATTTTTTCTTTTTCTTCTTCTTCTTCTTCTTTTTCCTCCTACTTATCTTCTTCTTCTACTTCTTTCTCTTCTTCTTCATCTTTCTCCTCTTCTTCTTATTCTTTTACTTCCATTTTCTCTTCTTGTTCTACTCTTTCATCATCATCATCTTCTTCTTCTCCTCCTTTTAATTCTTTTTTTTCTTCTTCTTCTACTTCTCCTTCTCTTTCTTCTTTGTAATTTCTAATCCCAGTTCCCTAATTCCTATTCCTTAATCCCACCCTACCTAATCTCTTATATCTAAATTTGCAATCCCTAATCCAACTCTCCCAAATTACTAATCCCTTTTTTTTAATACTTAATCCTTAATCCCTAATCCACTCTTAATCCATAGTTTTTAATCCTTAATCCTTGATATTTAATCCTTAATCTCTAACCAATAAACTCTAATCCCTAATACCTAATCCCTACTTAATAATCCAAAACCCTAAATCCTTAATCTCTAATCCCTAATTCCTAATCTCTAATTACTAATACATAAACCCTAATCCTTAGTACTTGATCCTTAATCCCAAATCCTTACTATATAGTCTATAATCCTTAGTCTTTAATCTTTAATCCTCAAACCCTAATCCTTAATCCTAAATCTCTTATCCTTAATCCCTAATCCCTAATACTCATCCTAATTGCTTTACCTCTAATCTCTAATCCCTAATCTCTTTTCGTAATCCTAAATCCCTACTTTTTAATCACTAATCCATAATATGTAAACCTTAATCTCTATTCTCGTATCTGTAACCCCAAATCTTGAATCTTTAATCCCTAATCTTGAATCAATAATAATTAATTCTTTAGTCCTAAATCCTTAATTATTATCACTTCTTCTCAAATAATTTACCTAATCTTTAATCCCTAATCCTTATTTCTTATTCCTCAATCTTTACTCCTTGAACCATAATCCTTAATCCTTAAAAGCTAATTGATAATCCTCAATCCCTAATATTTATTCCATAATCTATAATCCCTAATCTTTAGTCATTAACATCTAATCTTATATCCCTGCCTCCTTAATATGTATTCTGTAATCCCTAACACATAATTCTTAATCTCTTATCGATCTCTTCTTCCTCTTGTTATTCTTCTTCCTCCTCTTCTTATTCTTCTTCTTCCTCCTCTTCTTCTACTTCTTCTTCTTCCTCATTTTCTTGTTCTTCTTCTTCCTTATCTTCCTCATTTTACTCTTCTTCATCTTCTTCTTCTTCTTCTTCTTCTTCTTCTTTCTCTCTTTCTTCTTCTTCTCCATCTTCCTCTACTTCTTTTTCTTCTTTTTCTTCTTCTTCTTCTTCATATTCCTCTTCCTCTTCATCCTCTCCTTCTACTACTACTACTGCTTCCTCTTCCTCTTCTTCTTCCCATTTTACTTTTTCTCCATTGTCTTCTTTTCTTGAAATTCTTCTTCCTCTTGTTCTTCCAGTTCTGCTTCTTCTTCTTCTTCTTCTTCTTCTATTTCTTCTTTGTTTTCTTATTCTTCTTCATCTCCTTCTACTTCCTCTACTCATTCTCCTTCTCTTTATCTTTTACTTTCACCTTCTCCTTGTCCTTCTCCATCTCCATCTCCATCTCCATCCCCTTCTCGTTCTCCTTCTCCTTCTCGTTCTCCTCCTCCTTGTTGTCCTTCTTCTCTTTCTCCTTCTACTTCATGTTCTTTTTCTCTTTCTTCTTCTTCTTCTATTTCATTCTTCTTTCTTATTTTTTCTTTATCCTTTCTTCTTTCTTTTTTCTTTCTCCTTCTACCTTCCTCCTTCCTCCTTCCTTCATCCTTCTTTCAAATTCTATCTACCTTCTTCTTTCTTCTTTCATCATTCTTCTTCACTCTTCCTCTTCTTGTTCCTCTTCTTTTTCTTCTTCTTCTTCTTCTTTTGAATCTTCGTCCTCATCTTCATCTTGTTCCTTTTTTTAATCTCTAGTCCCTAATCCCTAATCCCTAATCCATAATCTCTACAGTCTACTCTTGAATCCTTAATCCCTAATCCCTGATCCTTAATCACTAATCATTAATCTCTGATACCTAATACTATTCTTCGTCTTCTTCTTCTTCTTCCTCTTCTTCTTCCTCTTCTTCTTCTTCTTCCTCTTCTTCTCCTTCCTCTTCTTCTTCTTTCTCTTCTTCTTCCTCTTCTTCTTCCTCTTATTCTTCTCCTTCTTCTTCTTCATCATCATCTTCTTCTTCTTCTCCCACTTCTTCTTCTTCATCATCATTTTCTCCTTCTTCCTCCTCTTACTCATCTTACTCTTCATCTTCTTCTTCTTCTTCTTCTTCTTCTTATTCTCCCTCTTCTTCTTCTTCTTCTTCTTCTTTATTTTCGTCTTCGTCTTCTTCAACTTCTTCTTCTTCTTCTTCTTATTCCCCCACTTCTTCTTCTTCCTCTTCTTATTCTTTTTCTTCTCCATCTTCTTCTTTTCTTGTTCTTCTTCTTCCTCTTCTTCTTCCACTTATTCTTCTTCCTCATCTTTCATTTTTTCTTCTTCTTCTTCTTCTTCTTCTTACTTCTTCTTCTTCTTTTCTTCTTCTTCTCCTTCTCCTTCATCTTCTCCTTCTCCAAGTCTTTCTCCTTCTTCTTCCCTATCTCCTTATCTTTCTCTGTCTCCTACTCCTTCCCCTTCTTCTTCTCCTTCTCAATCTCCTTCACCTTCCCTTCTCCTTCTGCTCCTTCACCTCTCCTCTTCCATCTCCACATCCTCTTCTTTTTCTTACTGCTCCATCTTCTTCATCTTCTTCTTTCTTCTCCTACTCCTTCACCTCTCCTCTTGCATCTCCTCATCCTCCTCTTTTTCTTACTCTTTCATCTTCTTATTCTTCTTCCTTCTTCCTTCCTTCTTCATTCCTCCTTCATTCTCCCTTCTTCTAATTTCTCTTCCTCTTCTTTTTCTTCCTCTTCTTCCTAGTTTTCTTCTTCTTCTACTACTCTTCCTCATTTCTTCTTCGTCATCTTCTTCCTTCACTTCCTCATCTTTCTCTTAGTCTTTTTTTTCTTCTCCTTCTTCTTCTTCTTCTTCCTCTTCTTCATCTTCTTCTTCCTCTGCCTCCTCCTCTTTTTCACCTTTTTTTTTCTTGTTGTTTGTATTCCTCTTCTTCTTCCTCTTCCTTTTCTTCTTCTTCTTCTTTAGCTTGTCCTTCTCCTTCTCCTTCTCTTTCTCCTTCTCCTTCACCTTCTCCTGCTCCTTTTTCTCCTTCTCCTTCTCCTTCTCTTTCTCCTTCTCCTTCTCCTCCTCCTTCTTGTTCTCCTCCTTCTCCTCATCCCTCTTCCCCTTCTCCTTGTCCTTATTCCTCTTCTTGTTCTTCTTCTTCTTTGTTCTTTCTTCTTTCTTCTCCCTTCTTGCTTCTTCCTTCCTCCTTCCTTCTTTAATCTTCATTTTTCCTTCCTTCTGTCATCTTCCTTCTGTCATCTTCTTTATTCTTCCTCTTCTTCCTCTTCTTCTTCAACTTCTTCCTCTTTATTTTTCTCCTCTTCTTCTTCTTCTTTCTCCCTTCTTCCTTCTTCCTTTTTTCTTTCTTCGGTCTTCATTCTCCATAATGCTCATACCTAATCCTTAATCCCTAATCGCTAATCCATCCCTAATTTTTAATCCTTAATCTTTAGATCTTAAGCTCTAATTCCTAAACTTTAATCTCTAACACCAAATCCTTATTCTGTTATCTATAATCCATAATTCATAATCCAGAATCTCTAAACCTTAATCCCTAATCCTTAATCACAAATCCCTAATCCCTAATCTCTAATGCTAATCCAAACCCATTAATCCTTAATCCTTAATCTTTAATATCTAAACCTACATCCTACATCCCTAATCACAAATCTCAAATACTTAATCCATAATCCCTATTCTTTTATGCTTAATCCTTAATTTTTAATCCTAAATTCCTAATCTTTAGTACTTAATTTCCTAATTCTTAATCCCTAATCTTTAATACCTAATAATTAATCCCCTCATCTGTAATCCTTAATCCCTAATATCTAATCTTTAATCCATGATCAGTATTCCTTAACCCAAATCCCTAATCTCTAAACCTGAATCCCTTATTGCTAACATCCAAATCCATAATCCCTATCCTAA
Organism: Vanilla planifolia; assembly: GCA_023846275.1. Lineage (NCBI taxonomy): Eukaryota > Viridiplantae > Streptophyta > Magnoliopsida > Asparagales > Orchidaceae > Vanilla > Vanilla planifolia. The sequence continues at coordinate 241,533 of JAIUJO010000338.1, forward strand.
TCAGTCCCTCCTAAATCTTTAATACATATTCCTTGATACCTTATCTCTAATCCATCATTCCTTAATCCCTAATTCCTATTCCATAACCTCTAATCCTTAGTCCTAAATCCTCCTTTTCTTCCACTTCTTCTTTTTCTTCCTCTTCTTCTTCCTCTTCTTCTTCTTTTACTTCTTTTTTTTTTTCTTCTTATTTTTCTTCTTCTCCTTCTTCTTCATCTCCTTCTCTTTGTCTTTCTCCTTCTCCTTCTCCTTTTCCTTCTCCTTCTCCTTCTCTTTCTCCTTCTCCTCCATCTTCTCTATGTCCTCCTTCTCTTTCTCCTTCTTCTTCTTCTCCTTCATTATCTTCTTTTTCTTCTTTCTTCTTTCTTCTTTCATCTTTCTTCTTCCCTCTTTCTCCATTCTTCGTCGTTCCTCTTTCCATCTTCTTTCTTTCTTCTTCTTTCTTTCTTCTTCCTCCTTCTTCATCTTCCTCTTCTTCGTCTTTCTTTTCTTCTTCTTCTTCTTCTTCTTCTTCCATTTCTTCCTCCTCTACTTCTTCTTTCTTATTTCTTTCTTCTTTTTTCTTCCTTCTACTAATCTCTAATCTTTAATCCTAAATCCCTAATCCTTAATCCTTCATAAAAAATCTATCCCTAATCTATAACCCTTAATCTTTAATTCTTATCCTCTAATCTCTAATATTTAATCCCTAAAAGATAATCACTAATATGGAATCCCTAATCCCTTATCCCTAATCCTTAATCCCTAAACCTAAATCCTTATAACTTATTTCTCTATCTCTTCTCTCTAATCTATAATCCCTAATCTCTAAACTATAATCCCTAAGTGTCAACTTACAAATCCCTAAGTCCCTAATCTTTAATCTATTTTTTTAGATACCTAATCACTAATCCTTCATTCCTTAGTCCCTAATCTGTAATTCCTAACCTCTGAACCCTAATCCCTAATCTGCTAATTCTTCTTCTTCTTGATGTACTTCTTCTTCCTCTTCTTCTTCTAACCATTCTTCTTCTTCCTCTTCCTCATCTTTTTCTTCTACTTCTTTCTCTTCTTCCTTATCTTCCTCTACTTCTTCTTCTTCCACTTTTTGTTCTCCCTCATCTACTTCTTCTACATCCTCTTCTTCTTTTTCTTCTCCTTCCTCTTCTTCTACTTCTTCCTCTTGTTATACTTCTTTTACTAGGCCTACTTCTTTTTCCTCTTCTTCTTTTTCCTTTTCTTCTTCTTCTTCTTTTACTTCTTGTTCTTCTTCTTCTTTATCTTCTGTTTCTTTCTCCTCTTCTTTCTTTTCTTCTACCTCTACTTGTCTTTTTTCTTCCTCTTCTTCTTCTTCTTCTTCTTCTACATTTTATTTTTCTTCTCCCTCTTCAATTTATTCTTCTTTTCTTCTTCTTCTTCTTCTTCTTCTTCATCTTCTTGTTCTATTTCTTCTTCTTCTTCTTCTACATTTCTTCTTGCTCTTCTCCTCCTTCTTCATCAACTTCTTCTTATTATTATTACTATTATTACTATTATTTTTCTTCTTCATCTTCTCCTTCTTCTTCTACTACTACTATTATTATTACTAGTTCACATCCTTCTTCTTCTTCTTCCTCTTCCTACACTTCTCCTTCTTCTTCTTCTTCTTCCTTTTCTTCTTCTTTCACAACATCTTCCTCTTCCTCTTCTTTTTCTTCTTCGTCTTCTTCTTCTTCTTCTCCTTCTTCTTATTGTTCTTCTCTACCCCTTCTTCTTCGTCCATCTTCTTCTTCTTCTGCCTCTTCTTCTCCTTTTTCTTCTTCTTCTTCTTCTTCTTCTTCAACTACTTCTTCTTCGTAATCCTTAATTAGTGTTGTCTAATTCGACCTCCTTAATCCCTGTTTAACTAATCTCTAATCAATAATACCTAATCTATTATCTTGAATCCATTCCTCCCTAATCCTCAATCCTTAATCATTAATAAAAAATAATTCATTCCTAATCCCTAATCCATCCATTATCCCTGAAGCCTAACCCTTAATCCATAATATCTATCCTTAATCTCTAATTCTTAAACCCTAATTCTTAATACTTGATGTCTAATCTCTAATCCTTAATCTATAATCCATTATCCCTGATCCTTATTTTCTAAACTTTTATCCCTAATCCTTAATCCCTATACTCTAATCCTCAATCCCAAATCCCTAATCCTTAATCCTAATCCTAATCACTTAATTTGTAATCCGTAATCTCTAATCCTTAATCGTAATCTCTATTTCATTATCCATAATCTAGAATACTAGATACATAATCCTTAGGGATAAATCCTTTAATTCTTAATCATTAATCCTTAATCACTAAACCCTAATCCCTTGTCATTAATCCTTTTATCACTAATCCTTAATCCTTAATCTTTAATACCTATTACTTATTCATTAATCCTTACTCCCCAATGCCTAATCCATAATCCCTAATCTTTAATCTCTAATTGATAACCTCGAATCCTGATACTTCAATCCCTTATTCATAATCCCTAATTTTTATGACTTAGCCCATAATCCCAAAACCATTTCTCCTCAATCCTTAATCTCTAATCCTTAATCCATCTCTTATCTCTCTTCTTCTTCTTCTTTTTCTTCCTCCTCTTCTTCTTATTCTTGTTCTTCTTCTTCTTCTTCCTCTCCCTCTTCTTCCTCTTCCTCATCTTCTTCATCTTCCTCACATCTAGATCTTACTCTTCTTCTTCTTCTTCTTCCCCTTCTTCTTCTTCATCCTCTTCTTCTTTTTCTTCCTCTTCTTCTTCATCATCATCTTATTCTTCTTCTTCTTCTTCTTCTACTACTACTTCTTCTACTTCTTCTACCTCTTCTTCTTCCCCTACTTATTTTTCTCCATTTTCTTCTTTTCTTGTAATTCTTCTTTCTCTTCTTCTACATCTTCTACTTCTTCTTCATCATCGTCTTCTTCTTCTACTTCTTTTTCTTCTTCCTCTTCTTTTATTTCTTATTCTTCATCTTCTTTGTTGTCTTCTTCTTCTTCTTCTTCTCTTCTACTTCTTCTACATCTTCTCTTCATCTTTCAACTTCGCCTTCCCTTCTCCGTCTCTTTATCCTTCTCCTTCTCGATCTCCTTCTCTTTTTCCTTCTTCTCATTCTCCATCTCCTTCTCCTTCTCCACCGCCTACTCCTTTCTTCCTTCTTCTCATTCTCTTTCTTCTTCTTCTTCTTCATCATCTACTTTTTCTTCTACTTCTTTCTTCATTCTTATGTCTTCTTTCTTCTTCTATTTATTCTTCTCCTTCTTCTAATTCTCCTTCTTCTTCTTCTCCTTCTTTTGCTCTTATTCTTCTTATTCCTCTTCTTCCTCTTCTTCTTTTATTTATTCTTCTTCTTCTTCCTCCTCTTCTTCTTCTTCTTCTTCTTCTTCATCATCATCTCCTTCTTCTTCTTCTTCTGCTTCTCCTTCTCTTTTTCCTTATCCTTCTTCTCCTTCTACTTCTCTGTCACCTTCTCCTACTACCTCTCCATCTCCTTCTCTTTCTACATTTCCTTCTCATCTCCTTCTCTTACCCCTTCTCCTTCTGCTTCATGTCCTCCTTCTCCTCCTCCTTCTCCTTCCTCTTCTTCTCCTTCTTCTTCATCTTCTCCTTCTCCTCCTTTTATTTCTTTTTCTACTTCTTCTTTTTCCCCTTTTTCTTCTTTTTCTTCTTGTTCATCTTCTATTTCTTCTTCTTCTTCTACTTCTTGTTCTTCTTCTTTGTCATCTTTTTTTATCTATTCTTCTTCTTTTTCTTCTTCATCTTCTTGTTCTTGTTCTTCTTCTTCTTCTTCTTCTTCCACTTTATTTTCCTCATCCTCTTCTTCTTCTTCAATGTTTTCACCTTCTTCATCTTCGTCTTTCTTTTCTCCTTCTCTTTCTTCTTCTTCTTCTTCTTCCCCATCTTCTTCTTCTTCTTCTTCTAATTCTTCCTCTTCTTCGCTTTATTTTTCTTCTTCTTTTTCTTCTTCTTCTTCTTCCTCATTTTCTTCTTCCTCTTCTTCGTCCACTTCTTCTTCCTCTACTTCATCATCCTCTTCTTCATCTATTTCTTCTTCTCTTTCTTCTTCTTCTTCTTATGCTTCTTGTTCTTCTTATATTTCTTCTTCTTATTCTTCTTCTTCTTCTTCTACTACTTCTAGTTCTTCTTCTTTTTCATCTTTTTTCCTCTATTCTTCTTATTCTTCTTCTTTTTCTTCTTGATCTTCGTCTTCTTCTTCTTCTTCTTCTTCTTCTTCTTTTTCCTCTTCATCTTCGTCTTCTTCTTCTTCTTGACGTTTTCCCCTTCTTTTTCTTCTTCTTCTTCTTTCTTTTCTCCTTTTCGTTCTTCTTCTTCTTCTTCCCCATTGTCTTCTTCTTCTCCTTCTTTTACTTCTTCCTCTTCTTCTTCTTGTTCTTTTTCTTCTTCTTCTTCTTCTTCTTCTTCTTCTTCTTCTTTTCTTCTTCTTCTTCTTCCTCATTTTCTTCTTCCTCTTCTTCTTCCACTTCTTCTTCCTCTACTTCTTCATGATCCTCTTCTTTTTCTCCTTCTTCTTCTTCTTACACTTTTTCTTCCTTTTCATCTTCTTCTTCTTCTTCTTTGCCTTCTTCTTCTTCTTCTCCTTGTTCTTCTTCTTCGTCTTCTTCTTCTTCTTCTTCTTCATAATCCTTAATCCATATCAACTAATCTCTACTCCTTAATCCTTCACTCTCTAATCTTTTATCCTTGTATTTGTAATCCTTAATCCATCCATCTTTTATCACTAATCTCTAATCCCTATTCCTTAATCCTTAGTCCCTAATCCTTAATCCCCATTCCGTTACCTCTAATCCCTAGTCAATCCTAAATCCATAATCCCTAATATTTAATCCTTAATTTGTAATTTCTAATCTCAAATCTCAAATCCTTAAACTCTAATCTCTAATACCTAATCTCTACCCCTAATCCCTAATTTATAATTAATATTCTCAAATCCTTAATCTCTAATCCTTAATCCTTAATCCCTAATCTATAAGCCATAATACGTAATCCCTAATATGTGATCCTTTACCCTTAATCCTTAATCCCTAATCCTTAATCCTTAATTCTTAATCCCTAATCCTTGTCCTTAACCTTAATCCTATCTACTTTATCTTTAATATCTAGTCTTTAATCTCTAATCTATAATCCTGAATCATGAAACCCTAATCAATAATCTCTAATCCTTACTCTCTAATCTCTATTATCAAATATGTAATCCTAAATCGTAAATCCCCAATCCCAAATCCTTTGTAATTAATCCTTATATCCTTAATCCTTAATCTCTAATTATTAATCCATTCATCCTTATTCTTTAATCGCAATTTCCAATCCCTATAACTTATTCCTTAATCCCTAAATCCTAATCCCTAATCTTTAATCTATAATCTATAATCCTTAATCCTTAATCCTTAAATCCAAATCTCATATCTGTCCTTTCTTAATCCTTAATCCCTAATCCATCTCTTCTTCCACTTCTTCATCTTCTTCCTCTACTTATTTGTTTTCTTCTTCTTCCTCCTCTTCTTCTTCTTTTTTCTCATCTTCTTGTTCTTCTTCTACATCTTCCACATCTTACTGTTCTTCTTCTTTTGTTGCTTCTTCATCTTCCTCTTCTTCTTCCCCTTCTTTTTTTCACTTCTTTTTCCTATTCTTCATCGTCCTCTTGTTCTTCTTCTTCTTCTTCTTCTTCTTCTTCTGCTTCTACTTCTCCTTCTTCATCGTCCTCTTCTTGTACTACTTCATCCACCACCTCTTCTTCTTCTTCTTTTTCTTTATTTTCTTCTTTTCTTGTAATTCTTCTTCCTCTTCTACTTCTCCTTCTTCTTCTTCTTCTTCTTCTTCTTCTTCTCCTTCTCCTTCTTCTTATCCTACTTATTCTTCTTATCTTTCACCTTCTGCTTCTACTTCTCCTTCTCTTTCTCCTTCTTCTTCTACTTCTCTATCTCCTTCTCTTTCTCTTTCTCCTTCTCATTCTCCCTCTCCTTCTCCTCCTTAATCCTTAATCACAAATCTATTCTTAATCTCTAATTCTTAATATTTAATCTCTAATCTCTTATCTATAATCTCTAATCCCTAATCCCTAATGATTGATCCCTAATCCTATATCATTAAACATTGATCACTAATCTCTAATGCTAATCCTAACACCATTATCTCTCATCCTTACTCTCTAATCTCAAATCCTAAATTTGACATCCCTAATCTCTAATTCCTAATCCTTAATCATTAATCCTTATATCTTAAATCACTATTCTTTTTTCCCTAATCATTAATAATTAATCTCTTATTTTTTAAGACCTAATCTCTATTCAATAATCATTAATCTCTTTATCTATAATGCTTAATCATAATCCTTAATCCATAATCCCTAATCCATAATTGCTAATCTCTCTCACTTATTCCCTAATCCTTTTGCCCTAATCCCTAATCCCTAATCTTTAAACCTTTATCCTTAATTTTTAACTCCAAAATATATAATCTCTATCTATCTAATTTTTAATTCGTATTCTCTGATATCTAATCCCTAATCCTTCATTTGTTAATCCCTAATCCATAATCCCTAACACCCTAAACCATAATCCATCTCTTCCTCCAATTGTTTTACTTCTTAATCTTCTTTCTCTTCTTCTTCTTCCACTTCTTCTTCGTCCTCATTTTTGTTTTCTTCTTCTTCTTCATTTTCTTCTTCTCATTCTTCCTCTTCTTCTTCTTCATCTTTAATTTCTTCTTCTCATCCTACTTCTTATTCTTCATTTCTTCTTTTATTTCTACTTCTTCTTCTTCATCATCATCATCTTTTTCTTCCTATCTTCTTCTTGTCCTTCTTCTTTTTCTTCTTCATCTTCTTTTTTTTTCCACTTCATAGTTCCTCTTCTTCTTCTTCTTCATCAACTTCATCACCCTCTTCTTCTTCGTCATCCTCTTCTTACTCTTCCCCTTCTTCTTCTTATTCTTCCTTCTTGTTGTTCTTCCTCTTCATCTTCTTCTTCTTTTTCTTCCTCCTCTTCTCCTTCCTCTTCGTCATCTTCTTCTTCTTCATCTTCTCCTTCGTCATTTCCTTCTTCTTTATCTTCATCCTCTTCTTCTTTCATCTTCCTCTTGTTCTTCTTCTTTTTCTTCATCTTCATCTTCTTCCTCTTCTTACTCTTGTTTTGTATTTTCGTCTTCTTCTTCTTCTTCTTCTTCTTCTCCTTGTTCTTCTTCTTCTTCTTCTTCTTCTTCTTCTTCTCCTTATTCTTCATAATCCTTAATCCATATTCCCCAATTTTTACTCCTTAATCTTTCCCTCCTTAATCACTTACCCTTAAATTTGTAATTCTTAATCCATCCCTCTTTAATCATTAATCGCTAATCCCTATTCCTTAATCCTTAATCCTTAATCATTAATCAATCCTAAATCCACAATCCCTAATATTTAATTATTAATCTCTAATCTTTAATGTTTAATCCCAAAATCTTAATCTCTAATACCTAATCCTTGATCTCTAATCCTGAATCTATAATTCATAATCCCAAATTCTTAATCTCTTATCCCTAATTCCATATCTGTAATCCCTAATACCTGATCCCTAATCCCTAAACTATAGTAAATTATCCTTAATCACTATTCTATAATCCTTTATTGCTAATCCTTAATCCCTCATCATAATCTTAAATAATTAATTTCTAATCCCCAATCTCTAATCCATAATCCTAAATAACTAATCTCTAATCCTTAATCGCTAATCTTTATTATCGATTCCATAATCCTAAATCCTAATTCCCTAATTCCCAATCTTTTGTAATTAATCTCTTAATCCTTAATCCATAATCTCTAAACATTAATCCCTTCATCTCAAATCGTTTACCTTAATCCTTAATCACTAATCCTTAATCCCAAATCCTTATTTCTTATTCCTTAATCTCTAATCCCTAATCTTTATCCCTAAACTTTAATCGCTAATTGACAATCCCTGATCCTTAATCTTTAATCCCTAATCTATAATCTCTGATCCTTAATTGCTAACACCTAATTTTATATCTTTCCATCCTTAATTCTTAATTCTTAATCCTTAATCCCTAACACCTAATCCTTAATCCTTAATCCATCTCTTCTTTCTCTTCTTCTCTTTCTTCTTCCTCTTCTTCTTCCTCTTTTTTTACTTCTTATTCCTCCTCTTATTCTTCGTCTTCCTCCTCATCTTCTTATTTTTCTTCTTCCTCATCTTACACTTCTTCTTCTTCTTCTTCTTCTTCTTCTTCGTCTTCCTCCTCTTTTTCTTCTTCTTCTTCTTCATCTTCTTCTCCTTCTTCCTCTTCTTCTTTTTCTTTTTCTTCTTCATCTTTCTCTTCTTCTTCTTTTTCTTGTACTTCTTCTTTTCTACTTTTTCTTCTTTTCTTGTAATTCTTCTTCCCCTTCTTCTTCCTTTTCTCCTTCTTCTTCTTCTTCGTCTTGTATTTCTTCTTCTTCTTCTTCTTCTTCTTCTTCTTCTTCTTCTATTTCTTCTTTTTTTCTTCTTCTTCTCCTCTTTCTCCTTCTCAATCTCCTTATTTTTCACCTTGTCCTTCTCCTTCTTTTCCTTCTCCATCTCCTTCTTTTCCTTCTCCATCTCCTTCTCCTTCTCCTTCTCCTTCTCATTCTCCCTCTCCTTCTCTTTCTCCTCCTCCTTCTTGTCTTGCTCCTTCTCCTTCATCATCTCCTTCTTTTCCTTCTTCTTCTTCTCCTACTACTTTCTTATTTTTTCTTCTTTTTTCTTCTTCCTTCTTCCTTCCTCCATCCTTCCTACTTCCTTATTCTTTCCTTCGTTCTTCATTCTTCATTCTTCTTTATTATTTATTGTTCTCATTCTTCTTCTTCTTCTTCTTCTTCTTCTTTTTCTTCTTCTTCATTGTCATCTTCTTCTTCTTCCTTTTTCCTAATCCACTATCCATAATCTTAAATCCCTAATTTATAATCCATAATCCCTAATCCTTAATCTCTATTACTTAATCCATAATCCCTAATACTTAATCCTTAATCACTATTTCTTAATCCCTAATTATTAATCTCTAATCCCTAACCATAATCTTAATCCCTTAACCTTTAATCCCTAATCTCTATTACATTATAAGTAATCCAAAATTCCTAATTTCTAATCTCTAATCTATTAGCTTTATTCTTTTATCCCTAATCCCTAATCCCTAATCCTTAATCCTAAATCTCTAGTCTATAATCTCTATTCCTTAATCCACAATTCCTAATCAAAAATTGCTAATGCTTTACAATTTATCCCTTAAGCATTAATCCATAATCCTTAATCCTTTGTCATAAATCCTTTCATCCTTAATCCCTAATTCTTAATCCTTAATCCCAAATTCTTATTACTTATTCCTTAATCCCAAATTCTTATTACTTATTCCATAATCTTTAATCCTTTAACTCTAACCCTTAATTGCTAATCCATAATCTTTGATATCTAATTCCTAATAACTAATCCCTAATCCTTAATTCCTAAAACCTAATGCATCCCATCCTAATCCATAATCTTTAATCCCTAATCCCTCCCTCCCTAATCCATAATTAATATTCCTTAATCCCTAATCCCTCATCCCTAAACCCTCCCTCTTTAATCCCTAATCCCTAATTAGTAACACCTAATCACTAATCTCTAATCCATCTCTTCTTTCTCTTCTTCTTCTTCCTCTTCTTCTTCCTCTTCCTCTTCTTCTTATTCCTCCTCTTTTTCTTTCTCTACTTGTTCTTTTTGTTCTTCTTCTTCCTATTCTTCTTCTTCTTGTTGTTCCTCATTTTCTTCCTTTTTTCTTATTATTCCACTTCTTCCTCATCTTCATGTTCTTCTTCTTCTTCTTCTTCTTCCTCTTCTTCTTCCTCTTCTTCTTATTCATATTCTTCTTCTTCTTCTTCTTCTTTGTCTTCCAATTCTTCTTCTTCTTCTTCTTCTTCTCCTTCTCCTTCTTCTTCTTCTTCTTCTTCTTCTTCTTCTTCTTCTTCTTCTTTTCTACTTCTTTTTTTTCTTCTCCTCCTTCTTTTCTTATTCTTCTTATTCCTCTACTTCTTCCATTTCTTCTTCTTCTTCTTCTTTTTCTTCTACTTCTTCTTCTTCTTCTTCTTCTTCTTCTTCTTCTTCTCCTTCTTCTTCTCCTTCTCCTTGTCTATCTCCTTCTCCTTCACCTTCTCTTTCTTCTTCTCCTTCTCCTTCTTCTTCTTCTTGTCTTACTCCTCCATCTCCTTCTCTTTTTCTTTCTCCATCTCCTTCTCCTCCTTCTTCTCCTTCTTCTCCTTCTCCTCATCCTTCTCCTCATCCTCCTCCTTCTTCTTCTTCTATTTCTTCTTCTTCTTCTTCTTCTTCTTTCTCCTTTCTTCTTTCTCCTTTCTTCTTTCTTCTTTCTTGTTCTCCCTTACTTTTACCATCTTCCTCTTTCCTTCTTTCTTCTTCCTTCTTCCTTCTTATTTGTTCTCACTCCTCTTCTTCCTCTTCCTCTTCCTCTTCTTCTTCTTCTTCTTTTTCCTCTTCTTCTTCTTCCTCTTCTTCTTCTTCTTCTTTCTACCTTCTTCTTTCTTCCTTCTTCCTTCTTCCATCTTTCATATCCCTAATCCGTAAACCCTAATCGCTAATGCATCCCTAATCTCCAATCGTTAATCTTCTATCCCTAAACTCTAATCACTAATCTTTATTCTCTAAACTCTAATCCTTAATAAATAATCCTTAACCCTAATCTCTAATTTATAATCCATAATCCCTAATCCTTAATCTCTAATCTTTAATCCCTAATACTTAACCATTAATCACTAATTTCAAATCTTTAATCCCTAATTCCTAATATCTAATACAAACCTTAATACCTTTATCTCTAATACCTAATCTCTAATCTATAATCCCTAATCTCTAATCCCTATTACCTAAACCCTAATCCCTAATCATAAATCTTAATCCCTAATCTCTAATCCCTAATAATTAACCCTTCAATTCTTAATCTCAAATCTCTATTACCTAATAATTAATCTCTTCATTTGTAATTCTTAATCCCTAAACTTCAATCCTTACTCCCTAATACGTATTACTTATTCCCTAAACTTACTCTTAAATCCTTAATCTTTAATCCCTCTTTGCTAACTTCAAAATGCCTAATCGCTAATCCCTCCCTCCCTAACAATTGATCTGTATTCGATGATACTTAAACCCAAATCCTTCATTCCTTAATCTATAATCCTTAATCCCTAATCCCTAAACCTTGATCCATAATCTCTCTTTTTCCTCTTCTTCTTTTACTTCTTCTTTGTCCTCTTCTTCTTCTTCCTCTTCTTCTTCATTTACTTTTTCTTCTTCCTTATCTTTGTCTTCTTCTTCTTCCTCTTAATCGTCATCTTCATCTTCTTCTTCTTCTTCTTCTTCCTCTTCTACTTCTTCTTCATCTTCTTCCTCTTCTACTTCTTCTTCTTCATCTTCCTCTAAGTCTTCTCCTTCTTCATCTGGAATTTCTTCTACTATGTCTTCTTCTTCCTCTTCTTCTTTTTCCTCTTCTTCTTCTTTCTCTTTTTGTTCTTATTCTTCTTCTTCTTCCTCATCATCTACCTCATCCTCTACTTGTTCTTCTACTTCTTCTTCTTCTTCTTCTTCTTCTTCTCCTCCTCCTTCTTCTTCTTCTTCTTCTTCTTCCTCTTTTAGTTCTTCTTCTTCTTCTTCTTCTTCTTCTTCTTCTCCTTCATTTTCATCCTGTGTTCCTACCATTCCTCATCTTTTTCTTCTTCATCTTCTTCTTCTTCTTCTTCTTCTTGCTCTTCTTCTTGTTCTTTTCCTTCTCCTCCTTCTTCTTCTTCTTCCTTATTTTCTTCTTCTTCTTCTTCTTCTTCCACTTCTTCTTCATCTTCCACTTCTTTTTCTTTTTCTTCTTATTATTATTATTATTCTTATTTTTTTGCTTCTTTTTTGTCTTCTTCTTCTTCTTCTTCTTCTCCTCCTCCTTTTAATTCTTCTTTTACCACTTCTTCTTCTTCTTCTTCTTCTCCTTCTCCTTCTCTTTCGTAATCCTTAATCCCTATACCTTAATCCCTCCCACTTAATCTCTTATCGCTAATTTGTAATCCCTAATCACTAATCTCTAATCTCTAATCCCTAATCCACAATCCTTAATCCGTAATCCCTTATCTCTAATCTATAAACTCTAATCTCTAATAGCTAATCCTTAGTCCCTAATCCCTACTCTATAATCCATAATCCAATCCTTAATCTCAAATCCTTAATCCTTAATCCCTAATCCTTAAACATAATCCCTAATACTTGATACCTAATTCCTAATCCCTAATCTATAATCCATAGTTCCTAATCCCTATTCTATAATCCTTTATCTCTAATCCATAATCATAAATCCCTAATCACTAGTCTTTAATCCATAATCCATAATCAATAATCCATAATTCTTCATCCCTAATCCTCAATCTCTAATCCTTAATCTGTAATCCTTAATCTTCATCCTAATAGATTAATCTCTAACCTTTAATCCATAATCTTTAGTCCATAATCCTAAATTACTAATTACCATTCTCTAATCCATAATCCCCAAACCTCTATTCCTCTAATCTATAATCCCAAATCATGAATCCTTAATCCTAAATCCTTAGAAACTAATCCCTTAATACTTAATTTAATTTTTAATCCCTAACCCATAAATTTAATTTGTAATCCCTATTACTTATTCCTTAATCCCCACTCCCTAATCCCTATCCTTAAAAGTAAACCCTAATTCCCTAAACTCTAATAGATAATCCTTAATCCCTAATTTTAAATTCTTAATCTATAATCCCTAATCCATAATCCTTAACACCTAATCCCGTATCCCTTCCTCCTTAATCCTTAAGCCATAATCTCTAACATATGATCCATAATCTTTAATCCATATTTTCTTTCCCTCTTCTTCTTCTTCTTCTTCTTCTTCTTCCTCGACTTCTTCTTTTTCTTACTCATCTTCTTATTCTTCTTCTTCCTCATCTTCCTCATCCTACCTTTCTTCCTCTTCTTCATCTTCTTCTTCTTCTTCCTCTTCTTCTTCTTCATCTTCTTCTTCTTCTTTTTCTTTATTTTCTTCTCCTTCGTTCTCTTCTTCTTTGTCTTCATCTTCTTTCTTTTCTTCTTCTTCTTCCTTTTCTTCTTCTTCCTCTTCTTGCTCTTCTTCTAATTCTAATTCTTCTTCCTCCTCTTCTTCATCACCAGCTTCTTTTTCTCCATTTCTCCTATTCTTGTAAATCTGCTTCCTCTTCTTCTTCCTCTCCTACTTTTTTCATTGCCTTCTCCTTCTTCCTCTTCTTCTTTTTCTTCTAGTTTTTCTTTTTCTTCTTCTTCTTGTTCTTGTTCTTCTTCTTCTTCTTCTTCTTCTTCTCTTCTTCGTCTCCTTCTCCTTCACCTTCTCCTTTTCCATGTCTTTCACCTTCTCCAACTCCTTCTCCTTCTCCTTCACCATCTCCATCTTCATCTCCATCTCCATCTCCTTCTCCTTCTCCTTCTCCTTCTCCTTCTCTACCTTCCCCTTTGTCCTCTTTCTTCTCCTTCTCCTTCTTGTTCTTTTAATTCTTTCTTCTTTCTTATTTCCTCTTCTTCTTCTTCCTTCTTCCTTATTATTTCTTCTTTCTTCTTTGTTTTTTCTACTTTCTTTTTTCTTCTTTATTCTTCCTCTTCTTCCTACCTCTGCTCTTTCTTCTTTTTCATCTTATTCTTCTTTTTCCCCTTCTCTCTCCTCGTTTTCTTCTTTCTTTTCTCTAATCTTTAATCCCTAATCGTAATCCATAATCCCTAATCTCTAATCCTTATTTCATAATCTCTAATCATTAATAACAATTTTCTTAATCCTTAATCTCTATTCTCTAATTCTAATTTTAATCTCTTAATCTCTATCCTTGATGCCTAATTTCTAATACCAAATCCATAATCTAGAATCCTACTCATTAATCTATAATTTGTAATCCCTTTTCCTTAATTTTTAATCCGTAATCCTAAATCCCTAATAATTAATAATTAATCTCTTAATCCTTAATCCCTAATCTTTAATCCTTAATCATTAATCCCTTCATCCTTATTCCTTAATTCCTAATTCTTATTACTTTCTTATTAAACCCTACACTTTAATCTATAATCCTTAATCTCAAAACCCTAATCCCTAACTGTTAAACCATAATCCCTAATCTCTAATCCCTAATTCCTAATCTTTTACACCTAATACAACATCCCTCCCTCTTAAATCCTTAATCCCAAAGACCTAATATCAAATACCAAATCCCTCCCTTCTTATTCCCTAATCCCTCACTCCTTAATCCCTAATCCTCAAACCCTAATCCCTAGTCCTTAATCCACCTCTTCTTCCTCTTCTTCTTATTATTCTTCTTCTTCCTCCTCCTCTTCTTCCTTTTCTTCTTCTTTTCTTATTCCTCATTTCTTCTTCGACTTCTTCTTCCTCATCTTCCACTTCTTCTTCCTCTTCTCCCTCTTCTTCTTCTTCTTCTTCCTCCTCTTCAAGTTTTTCTTCTTCTTCTTCTTCTTTCACTTCGTCTTCTTCTTCTTCTTCTTCTTTATCCTCATCTTCTTCTTCCTCTTCTTCATCTTCTTATTATTCTTTTTCTTCTTCTTTTTGTATTCTTTTTATTCCTCTTCTTATTTTTTTCTTCTTCTTCTTCTTTTTCTTCTTCTTCTTCTTTTATTTGTTCTTCTTTTTCCTCTTTTTCTTTTTCTCCTCCTCCTCCTTCACCTTTGTTTTTTTTATCTTTCTTTTTCTCCTTGTTCTTTTGCTTCTCTTTCTTCTTCTCCTTCTATTCCTCCATCTCCATCTTCTTTTCCTTCTACTTCTCCTCTTCCTTCTCCTTCTCCTTCTCCTTCTAATTCTCCTTCTTCTCCTCCTTCTCCTCATGCTTCTTCACCTTCTTCTTGTCCTTCTTCGCCTTCTTCATCTTCTACTTCTTTCTTCATTGTTCTTTCTTCTTCTTCCTTCTTCCTTCTTCCTCTGACCTTCTTTATTCTTCCTTTTTTTATTCTCCAGCTTCATCTTCCTTTTCTTCTTCTTCTTCTTCTTTTACTTCTCTTCTTCCTCCTCTTCTTCTTCTTTCGTCTTCTTTCTTCTTCTTTCTTCCTTCTTCGATCTCTCTAATCCCTAATCCCTAATCCTTAATCCCTAATCGCTAACCTATCCTTAATCTCCAATCCTTAATCCTTAATTCTTAGGCTCTAATCCCTAATCTTTAATCCCTAAACTCTTATCCCTAATGCCTAATCTCTAATCCCTAATCCTTAATTTATAATCAATAATCTCTAATCCCTACCCACTAATCCCTAATCTCTAGTCCCATATCACTAATCCACATCTCTTAGTCCCTAATCCCTAATCTTTATTACTAATCTTAATGCCTTTAGTACTAATACCGAATCACTAATTTCTAATCCTATATCTCTAATCTCTAATCTCTAATCCTTAGTTTCAAATCGATATTCCTCAAAACCTAATCCCTAATCTTAAATCACTACTCTTTAATACCTAATCCTTAATAATTGCTCTCTTATTTCTTAATCCTTAATCTCGAATCCCTAATCATTAATCCCTTCATCCATATTCCTCAAATCCTAAATCCTTGATCCTTAATCCCTAATCCTTAATCCTTATTAGTTATTCCCTAATCCTTACACCCTAATCCCTAATCTCTCAACCCTAATTACGAACTCCTAAATCTCAAATCTATAATCCCTCAATTCCTTATCTTTAAATAATATTCCCTAATACCTAATCCTTAACCCTTCATTCATTCATCCCAAATCCTTAATCCTTAATCTCTAGTCTCGAATCGCTAATCCCTAATCCATCTCTTCTTTCTTTTCTTCTTCTGTTATTTCTTCTTCTTCCCCTTCCTCTTCTTCTTTCTCTTCTTCTTCCTTTTCTTCTTCCTCATCGTCATCTTCTTCTTCTTCCTCTTCTTCCTCATCTTCTTCTTCTCGTTCTTCTCTTTCTTCTTCTTCTTCTTTCTCTTCTTCTTTTACTTCTTTTTCTTTTTCTTCTTCTTCTTCTCTCAATTTGTCTTCTTCTACTTCTTCTTCTTCTTCTTCTTCTTCTAGATCATTTACTTCTTCCTCTACTTCTTCTTCGTCCTCCTCTTCCTCTTCTTCTTCCTCTGCTTCTTCCTCTACTTCTTCTTCTACTTCTACTTCTTCTTATTCTTCTTCTTCTTCTTCTTATTCTTCTCCTCCTCCATTTTCCTCTACTTCTTCTTCCTCTTTTATTTCTTCTTCTTCCTCTTTTTCGTCTTCTTCTTCTACTACTTTTTCTTCTTTTTCCTCTACTACTTCTTCTTCTTTTCTTCCTCTCTTCGTCTTGAACTTTTTCTTTTTCTTTTTCATCTTCCTCTTCTTCTTCTTCGTCATCTTCATCGTTTTCCCTTTTGTCTTCTTCTTTTTCCTCTCTTCTTATTGTTCTTTTTCTTCTTACTCTTCTCCTTCACCTTCTTCTTCTTCTTCTTCTTCTTCTTCTCTTCTTCTTCATCTTCTTCATCTTCTTCTTCTTCTTTTTCTTTTTCTTCTTCTTCTTCTACTACAACTACTTCTTCTTCTTCTTCTTCCTCTTCTTCTTCTTCTTCTTCTTCTTTTTCATTTTCTTCTTCTTATTATTCTTCATCTTCCTCTTCATTTTCTTCTTCTTCTTCTTCATCTTCTTCTTTTTCAGTTCTTTTTCTTCTTTTTCTTCTTCGTCTTCTTCTTCTTCTTTATCTTCTTCTTCTTCCACTTCTTCTTCTCCTTACTCTTCTTCTTCTTCTTCTTCTTCTTCTTCTTCTCATTCTTCTTCATAATCCTTAAACCCTATCCTTCTCTATTCCCTAATCCTTAATCTATAATCCTTAATCCTTAGTCCCTATCCATAATCCTTAATCTATAATCCATAATCCCTAATCTCTAACCTTTAATCCTTAACATCTAATCCCTAATTCCTAATTCCTAATCTTTAATCTTAATTATAATGGCTTAATCTCTAATCCGTAACCCTAATCTCTAATCCTTAATCCTAAATTCCAAATCCCTAATCACTAATCTCTAATCCTTAATCTCTAATCTATATTTCTTAATTTCTAATCCTAATTCCTAAATCCTTAGTCTATAATCCTCATTAATTAATGAGTTAATCCTTAATCCCTAATCATAATTCCCCTCATCCCTACTACCTAATTCCTAATCTATTATCCCTAATCTCTATTACTTCTTCCTTAATCCTTTCTTTTTACTCTTTAATCCCTAACCCTTAATCTCTAAACCCTATTCCTTAATTACTAATCCATAATCCCTAATCCATAATCCTTAATTTCTAATTCTTAATCCCTAATCCTTCCCTTCATAATCCTTAATCTCTAACCCTTAATCCCTAATACATCTCTTCTTCTTGTTCTTTTTCTTTTTCTTGTTCTTCTTCTTCCTTTTCTTCTGCTTCTTCTTCATCTTCTTCTTCTTCTTCTTCCTCACATTCTTCTTCTTCTACTTCCTCCTCTTCCTCATCTTCAACTTCTTCTTGTTCTTCTTCTCCTTCCTCTTCTTCTTCTTCTTCTTACTCGTCATCATCATCTTCTTCTTCTTCTTTTTCTTCATGTTCCTCTTCTTCTTCTTCTTCTTCTTTTTCTACTTCTTCTACTTCTTTTTTCTTCTTCTACTACTTCTTCTTCTTCCTCTTCTACTTCATCTTCTTTGCCATCCTCTTTTTCTTTTCTTGTTTATCTTCTCTCTCTTCTTCTTCTTCTTCTTCTTCTTCCCCTTATTTCTTCTTCTTCTTCTTGTTCCCTTGCCTTTCTCCTTCTCCTTCTCCTTCTCCTTCTTCTCCACGCTTTCTCCACCTTCTCCTTCTTCTTCTTCTTCTTCTTCATTCTTCTTTCTTTATTCTTCTTTTTTCATTCTTCTTCCTTCTTCCTTCCACTTACATTCTTTTTTCTCCCTTCCTCTTTCTTCCATCGTCTTTCTTCTTTATTCTTCATTTTCTTCTTCGTCTTCATTTTCTTCTTCTTCTTTTTCCTCCACTTCTTCCTCTGCTTTTTCTTCTTCCTTCTAACTTCTTCCTTCTTTACTCAAACTTCTTTCTTCCTCACTCCTTTCTTCCATCTTCTTCTTCCTACATCCTTTTTCCTTCTTTTTATTCCCTAATATCTACTGCTTAATCCCTATTCCTTAATCCTTAATCCCTACACCTTAATCCTTAATCTCTATTCGCTAATCACTAAACTCTAATCTTTAATACCTAATTCTTAATCCTTAATCACGAATCTATAATCTATAATCTATAATCCGTAATCTTTAATCTCTAATCCATAATCCCTAATCTCTAATCCCTAATCCTAATCCTAATCCCTTAATCTCTAATCCCAAATCTTCAATACCAAATCCTGAATCTCAAATCCCTAATCACTAATCTCTATCCTTAATCCTTATTTCATAATTTTTAATCTCTAATCCTAAATCCCTAATCTTTAATAATTAATCCCTTAATCCATAATCCTTAATCCCTAATAATTAATCCTTTCATCTCTAATCCTTAGTCCATAATCTTTGATCCTTAATCCCTAATTCCTATTACCAATCCTAATACCTACTTCTTAACTGATAATCTTTAATCCCTAAACTCTAATCTCTTATTGCTAATCCATAATCCCTAATCTATAATCCTCAATTCTAAATACATAATCCCCCTTTTCTTCATCCCTAATCAACAATCCCTAACACCACTTTAATCCCTAATACCACTTTAATCCCTAATCCCTCCCTCCTTAATCTATAATCTATATCCTTAATCTTTAATCCCTCACTGTTTAGTCTTTAATCCTTAATCCTTAGCTGTAATTCGTAATCCATCTCTTCATCCTCTTCTTCTTCCACTTCTTCATCTTCTTCTTCCTCCTCCTTTAGTTCTTCTTTCTCCTTATGTTCTCCTTCTTCTTCTTCATGTTTTTCCTCTTCCTTGTTTTCTTCTTCTTCTTATGCTTTCTCTTCTTCTTCCTCTTCATTTTCTTCTTCTACTACTTTTTCTTCTTGTTCTTCTTCTTGTTCTTCTTTCTCTTCATCTTCTTCCTTTTCATCTTCTTCCTCTTCTTCTTCTTCATTTTCTTCTTTTTTTCTTTTCTTCTTCTTTTCTTATTCTTCTTCTTCCTCTCCATTTTTCCTCTTGTTCTTCTTCTTCTTCTATTTTTTGTTCTTCTTCTTCTTCTTTTTCTTCTTCATTTCCTACTCTTTCTTCTTCTCCTTCTTCTTCTTTTCTTACTCTTTCTTCTTCTCACTCTCATTCTTCTTCTCTAACACCAAATCCTTCTCCTTCTCCTTCTTCTTCTCTTACTCCATCTCCTTCACCTTCCCATTCTCCATCTCCTTCTCCTCTTAGTTCACCTCTCCTCCTTCGTCTCTTATTCCTCCACTTTTTCCTTCTCCTTCATCTTCTTCCTTCGTTCCTCTTTCTCCTTTCTTCTTTCTACTTTCTTCTTTCTTCTTTCTTCTTTCTCCTTTCCTTCTCCTTCTTCCATCTTCTTTCTTCTTTGATTTTTCACTTATTCATCCACTTCTTCTTTTTCTTCTTTTTCCTATTCTTCTTCCTCCTTTTCTTCTTCTTCTTTCTTTATTCTTCGTTCTTCTTTCTTCCTTCATCTTCTTATTTCTTCTTTCTTCTTCCTTTTCCCTTCTCCCTGATGCATAATCCCTAATCCTTAATCTTTAATCTCTAATCCCTAATCTTTAAACCCTAACTTTTAATCCCTAATCTCTAATATCTAAACCCTAATTCCTAATCCCCTAACCTATAGTCAATATCTCTATTCTCTAAACCCTAATCCCTAATCCTTAATCACTAATCACTAATCCCTTATCCCTAAACCCTAATCCTTAGACCCTAATCCTAATCATAATCCTAATCTCCTAATCTCTAATCCTTAATCCATAACCTCTAATCCTAAATTCGAAATAACTAATCTCTAATCTCATGCACCTAATCCTTAATCCTAATATTATTCTATAATACTTAATCTTTAATCCCAAATCCCTAATCTCTAACCTTTAATCCTTAATAATTAATCTTCTTCTTCTTTTTCTTCTTCCTCTTCTTCTTCTTCTTCTTCTACTTCCTCTTCTTCTTCTTCTTTCTCCACTTCTTCTTTTCCTTTCCTTCTTTCCCTTCTTTGTCTTCTTACTCCTATCCTTCCACTTCTTCTTCTTCTTCTTCTTCCTCTTCTTCTTCTTCTTCTACTTCCACTTCTTCTTTTTCTTCCACCTTATCTTCTTCTTCTTTGTTATCCTCTTCTCCTCGTCTTCCTCTTCTTCTTCTTCTTCTCCTCCTCCTTATTCTTCTACCTCTTATTATTATTATTACTATTACTCCTCTTCTTCTTCTTTTTCTTCCACTTTTTCCTCCATTTTTACTTTTTCTTCTTTTTCACCTTTTTCTTCTTATTTCTCAACTTCTCCTTCTTATTGTTGTTCTTCTTCTTCTTCTTCTTCACTTTTTCTTCTCTTGTTCTTCCTTGATTTGTTGTTGTTGTTCTTCTTCTTCTTACTCTTCCTTTTCCTCTTCTTCAACTTCTTCTGTTACTTCTCCTCCTTGCTTGAGTTCTTCTTCTTCTTCTACAACTCCTTTTACTTTTACTTATTCTTCTTCTACTTTTTCTTCTTCCCCTCCTCCTTCTTCGAATTCTTCTTTTTTTCTTCTTCTACTACTTCTTCTTTTTCAACTTCTTCTTCTTCTTCTTCTTCCTTTTCTTTTACTTCTTCTTCTATTACTTCTTCTTCCTTTTCTTTTTCTTGCTCTTCTTCTTCCTCCTCCTCTTCTTCTTCTTCTTCTTCCCTTTTTCTTCCTCTTCTTCTTCGTCTTCTTCTTCTTGATCTTCTTCAACTTCAACTTCATCTTCTTCTTCTTCTCCATCTTTTGGCTCTTGTTCTTCCTCTTCTTCTTCTTCATCTTCTTATTCTTCTTCTGCTTCTTTTTCTTTTGCTCCTCCTCCCTCAACTTGTCCTT
>JAIUJO010000338.1:267500-275000 GCA_023846275.1 Vanilla planifolia
CTTCTTCTTATTCTTCTTTGGCTTCTTCACCATCTTCTTCTTCTTCTTCTACATATTCCTCTCCTACTCCTTCTACTTCTTATCTTTCTTCTTTTTCTTCATCCTTTTCTTCTTCTTCTTCTCCTTCTTCTTCTTTTTCTTTTTGTTGTTCTTCCTTTTCTTCTTCTTCTTCTTCAACTTCCTCTTCCTTTTCTTCTTCCTCTTCTCATTATGATTCTTCTTCTTCTTCTTCTTTTTCTTCTTCTTCTATTCATCTTCTTCTTTTATTCTTTTTTGTCTTCATCTTCTTCTTCTTCTTCCTCTTCCTCTTCTTCTTCTTCTTCTTCTTCTTCTTCTTCTTCTTCAACATCTTCTCTTTCTTTTTCTTCTTCTTCTTCTTCTTCTTCTTCTTCAACATCTTCTCTTTCTTTTTCTTCTTCTTCTTCATCTCCTTTTCCTTCTTCTTTGTCCACTTCATCATCATCTCCTTCTTTTTCTTCTCTTCTTCTACCTATTCTTTGTATTCTTCCACTTCTCCCTCTTCTTCTATATCTTCATTTTCCTCTTCTTTTTGTTCTTCCACATCTTCTTTCTCTTCTTCTTTCCGCTCTTCTTGTTCTTCTACAACTTCTTCTTCTTCTTCCTCTTCTACCTCTTGTTCTTCTTCACCTACCTTTTCTTTTACTTCTTCTTCTTCTTCTTCTTATACTTCTGCTTCTTTGTCTCTTGTTCATTTACTTCTTTGTCTTCTTCTCTTCTTATATTTCATTATCTTCTTCTTCTTTCACTTCTTCTTCTTCTTCTTCCTCCTCATCTTCTTGTTCTTCTTCCTCTTCTTTTTCAACTTCTTCCTCTTCTTCTTCTTCTCCTTCTTCCTCTTCTTCCTCTTCATCTTGTTCTTTATCTTCATCCTTTTTCTTCTTCTTCATCATCTTCTTCTCTTCCTGTTCTTGTTCTTCTTCTTCTTCCTCTTCTTTTTCTTCCTCTTCTTCTTTTTCTTCATCTTCTTCTTTATTTCTTCCTTCTTCTTCTTCTTCCTCTTCTTCTCCTTCCTCTACTTCCTCTTGTTCACCATCATCATCATCATCATCTTCTTCTTCTTCTTCTTCTTGTTCCACTTCTTCTTCTTCTTCTTCTTCTTCTTTGACTTCTCTTCTTCTTCTTCTAAATCTACTTCTTCTTCTTCTTCTTCTTCCTCCTCTTCTTCCTCTTCTTCTTCTTCTTCATCTTCGCTATCATCCATTTCTTCTTCCACTTATTCTTCTTCTTGATCATGTTCTTCTTATTCTTCTTCTTCTTCTTCTTCTTTTACTTCTTTTGCTTCTTCTTCTACTTGTTTTACTTCATCTTCTTCCTCCTGTTCTTCTTGTTCATCTTCTTCTTCTTTTTCTTCTACTTCTTCTTCTTTTTCCTCCACCTCCTCTTCTTCTTCTCCATCTTCTGCTTCTTCTTCTTCTTCCTCTTCCTCTTCTTCTTCTCCATCTTCTTCTTCTTCTTCTTTTTCTTTCTCTTCTTCTTGTTCTTCCTCATCATCTTCTCCATCTTCGTCTTCTACTTCTTCTTCTTCTTCTTCTTTTCCTTCCCCTCCTTCTTCTTCCTTCTCTTTTTTTCCTCTTCTTCTCTCCCTTTTTCCTCTTCTTGTTCTTCCTCTTCCTCTTTTTCTTCCTCTTCTTCTCCCTCTTCTTCAACTTCTTCTTCTTCTTCTTCTTCTTCTTCTTCTTCTTCCTTCTCTTCATCTTCTTCTTCTTATTCATCGTCTTCTCCTTATCTTCCTCATCTTCTTCTTCTTTACCCTCTTCTTCTTCTTCTTCTTCCTCTTCTTCTTCTTCTTCTTCTTCTTCCTCTTCTTCTTCATTTTCTTCTTCTTCTTCATCTTCTTCTTTCTCTTATTTTTCTTCTTCTTCTTCTTCTTCTTCTTGATCTTATCCTTCTTACTCATCAATTTATTCTTATTCTTCATCTTCTACAACTATTTCTTCTTCTTCTTCTTCTTCTTCTCATTCCTCTCTTTCTCTTTTTCCTCTTCCAATTCTACTTCTTCTTCTTCATCTTCAAATTATTCCTCTTCTTCTTCGTCTTCTTCCTATTCTTCTTCTTATTCCTCTTCTTCTTCTTCCCCTTATTCTCCTTCTTCTTCTTCTTCTTCTTCTTCTTCTTCTTCTTCTTTGTCTTCTTCTTCTTCTTCATCATCATCTTCTTCTTCTTATTCTTCTCTTCCTCCTCACCCTCCATCTTCTTCTCCATCTTCTTCTTCCTCTTCTCCTTTTCTTCAACTTCTTTCCCTTATTCCTCTTCTTATTATTCCTCTTGTCCTTTTTCTTGCTCTTCTTTATCCTCTACTTCTTCTTCTTCTTCTTCCTCTTCTTCTACTTCTTCCACCTCATCTTCTTCTTCTTCTTCTTCCACTTCTCCACATCTTCCTCTTCTTCTTCTTCTTCTTCACCTTCTTCTTCTTCTTCTTTTTCTTCTTCTTCTTCCTCCTCTTCTTCTTCTTCTAGTTCTTCTTCTTGATCTTCTTTTACTTACTTATCTACTTGTTCTTATTCTCCATCCTATGCTTTTTTTCTTCTTTTTTTTCTTCTTGTTCTACCATTTGTTCCACCTATTCTTTTTCTTCTTCTTCATATTCTACTTCTTCTTCTTCCTCTTCATCTTCTTCCACTTCTTCTTCTTCTTCTTCCTCTTCATCTTCTTCCACTTCTTCTTCTTCTTCTTCTTCTTTAACTTGTTCCTATTCTTCTTCTTATTCCACTTCTTCCTATGCCTTTCTTATTCTTCTTCTACTTCTTCTTCTTCTTCTTCTTCTTCTTCTTCTTCTTTTTCTACTTCTTCTACTTCTAATTCTCTTTCTTTTACTCTTTCTTCATCTTTTCTTTCTTCTTCTTCTTCTTCTTTTTCTTCCTCTTCCTCTTCCTCTTCCTCTTCTACTTCATCTCCTTTGTCCTCTTCTTCTTATTCTTCTTCTTCCTCGACTTCTTCTTCTTCTACTTGTATTTCTCCTCCTTCTAGTACTTCTATTTCTTCTTCTTCTTCTTCTTCTTCTTCTACCTTTTCTTCCTCTTAATCTTCTTCTTCTTCTTATTCTTTTTCTTCTTTTTATTCTACTTTTTTCTTCTTTTAATTCTTCTTGATCATCTTCTAGTTCTTCTTCTTCTTTTTCTTTTTCTACTTCTCTTTCTTTTCTTCTTCTTTTTCTTCTTCCCATTCTTCTTCTTCTTCTTCTTCTTCTTCTACTCCTACTTCTTCTTCTTCTTCTCCTCATCAATTTTCTTCTTGTTTTTCTTCCGCTTCTTCTTCTTCTTCTTCTTCTTCTTCTACTTCCTCTGCTTCTTTTTCTTTTTCTTGTACTTCATTTTCTTATTCTACTTCATCTTCTTCTTCTTCTTCTTTTTCAGCTTCTTCTACTTTTTCTTTGTATTGTTCCTTTTCTTCCTTTACTTCTTACTTTGCATCTTCTTCTTCTTATTCATGTCCTTCTTCTTCCTCTTCTTTTTCTTCTTCTTGTGTTTCTTCTTCCTCTTCTTCCTCTTCCTTTTCCTTTTCATCTTCTTCTTCTTCCTCTTCTTCCTCTTCCTTTTCTTTTTCATCTTCTTCTTCCTCCTCTTCTTCTTCTTATTCCTCTTTTTCTTCTTCTTCTTCTTCTTCTTCTTCTTCATCTTCTGCTTCTTCTTCTTGTTCTTCTGCCATTTTTTTCTTCTCTTTATTCTTCTTCTTCCAGTTTTTTTACTTGTTTTTATTATTCTTCCAACTCTTGTTCCTTTTGTTCCTTTTCTTCCAATTCTTCAACTTTTTCTTACTCTTCATCTTCTTACTTTACTTCTTACTATTCTACTTCTTTCCACTACTTCTTCTTGCTTTACTTTCTTTTCTTCTTCTTCCACTTCATGTTCTTCTTCTTTACCTTCTTCTTCTTCTTCTTCTTCTCTTTTTCTACTACTTCTTCTTGCTTTACTTTCTTTTCTTCTTCTTCCACTTCATGTTCTTCTTCTTTACCTTCTTCTTCTTCTTCTTCTTCCACTTCTTTTTCTTCTTCATCATCTTCTTCTTCCTATTCTTCCTCTTCTTCCCCTCCTCCTCCTTCTTCCTCTTCTTCTTCTTCTTCCTCTCCTTCTCCTTCTCTTTCTTCAACAACTTCTTCTTCTTCTCCTTCCTCTTCTTCTTCTTCTTCTTCCTCTCCTCCTTCTTCTACACCTTCTTCTTCTTCATCTCCTTCTTCTTCTTCCTCAATTTCTTCGGCTAATTCATCATCATCTACTACTTCTAATTCTAATTCTTCTCCTTCCTCTACGTCTTCTTCTTCTTCTTCTTCTTCTTATTCCTCTTCATCTTGTTATTCTTCTTCCTCTTCTTCTACTTCTTCTTCCTCTTCTTCCTCTTCTTCCTCTTCTTTTCTTCTTCTTCTTCTACTTTTCCTACGACTTCTACTTCTTCTACTTCTTCTCCTTCTTCAACTTCTACTTCACCTTCTTCTCCTTCCCCTTCTTCTTCTTCTTCTTCTTCTTCTTGTACTACTACTACTACTACTTCTTCTTCTTCTACTACTACTACTTCTTCTTCTCTTTCTTCTTATTCTTTTTTTTCTTCTTCTTCTTCTCCTTTTTTAATTATTCTTCTACACCATCTTTAACTTCTTCTTCTTCTTCTTCTTCTTCTTCTTCTTTTTCTTCTTCTTATTCTTCTTCTTCTTCTTCTTTTTCTTCTTCTTATTCTTTTTCTTCTTCTTCTTCCTCTACTTCTCCTTCTTCTTCTTCTTCTTCCACTTCTTCATCATCTTCTTCTTCTTCTACTTCAACTTCTACTTCTACTTCCTCTTCTGGTTCTTCTTGTTCTTCTTCTTCCACCTCTTATTCTACTTCTTTTTCTTGCTGTTCTTCCTCTTCTTGACCTTGTTCTTCTTCTTCTTCTTCCTCCTCCTCCTCTTCTTGTTCTTCTTCTACTTATCGGTCTTCTTCTTCTTCTTCTTCTTATTCTTCTTCTTCTTCTTCTTCTTCTTCTTCTTCTTCTTCGTCTTCTTATTCTTCTTCTTCTTCTTCTTCTTCTTATTCTTCTTCTTCTTCTTCTTCATCCTCTTCTTCTATTCTTCTTCTTCTTCTTGTTCTTCTTCTACTTCTTCTACTACTTCTACTTCTTCTACTTCTTCCTCTACTTCTTCTTTTACTTCTTCTCCTTCTACTTCTACTTCACCTTCTTCTCCTTCTCCATCTTCTTCTTCTTCTTCTTCTTCTTCTTCTTCTTCTTCTTCATCCTCCTCTTCTTCTTCTTCATCTTTCTTTTCTTCTTCATCTTCTCAACCGTCATCTTCTTCGTTTACCTCTACTTCAACTTCTTGTTCTGCTACTACTACTTCTTCTTCTTCTTCTACTTCTTTTCTTTGTTCTTGTTCTCCTTCTACTAGTTCTTCTTCTTCTTGCTTTTCATATTCTTTCCCTTCTTCTGCTTCTTTCTCTCCTTCTTTTTCTTTTCTACATCCTTTTTTCCTTCTTCTTCTTTTTGCCGTTGTTCTTTATCTTCTACTTCTTCTTCTTGTTGTTTTTCCTCTTCACTTTCTTTTTTTTCTTCTTCTATTACTAGTTCTACTTCTTTTTATTCCACCTCTTGTTCCACATCTTCCTCTTCTTCTTCTTCCACTTTTTCCTCTTCCTCTTCTTGCTTCTACTTCTTCTTGTTCTACTTTTTCTTCTTGCTCATCTCTTTTACTTCCTCTCATTCTTCTTCTTTTTCCTCCCCCTCTTCTTCTTCCTTTAATTCCTTTTCCCATTCTTCTTCCCCTTCTTCTTCTTCTTCTTCTTCTTCTTCCTCTTCGTCTCGTCCTATTTTGGCTTCTTCTTTTTCTTCTTCTTCTTTTCCTTCTTCTTTGTCTTCTTCTTCTTCTTCTTCTTATTCTACTTCATCTTCTTTTCATAATTTTTCATTTTCTTCTTCTCCATCTTCTTCTTCTTCTTCCTCCTCCTCCTCTTCTACTTCTTCTTTATCATCATCATCATCTTCTTCTTCTACTTCTTCTTTTTCTTCTACTTCTTCTACCTGAAATTCTTCTCCTTCTTCTTCTTCTTGTTCTTCTTCTACTTTTTCTTCTTCTACTTCTTATTATTCTTATTCTCTTACTTCTTCCATTTGCTATTCTTCCCCTTCTGCTACTTCCTCTTCTTGTCCTTCTTCTTCTTCCTATTCTTCTTCTTTTTATTATTTTTATTCTTCTTCTTCTTCCTCTTCCTCTTCGACTTCTTATTCTTCTTCTTGTTTCTCTTTTACTTCTTCTTCTTCTTCTTCTTCTTCTACTTATTCTTCTTCTTCTTCTTCTTATTCCTCTTCCTCCTCATCTTCTTCTTCTTCTTCCTCCTCCTCTACTTCTTCTACTTCTTCCTCTTCTTATTCTCCTTCTTCTTCTCCTACTTCTTCTTCTTCTCCATCTTCATCTTCTTCTTCTTCTTTTTCTTCTTTTCATCTTATTCATTACCTTCTTCCTCCTCCACTTCGTCTTCGTCTTCTTCTTCTTCCTCTTCTTCTTCTTCTTCTTCTTCTACTACTACTACTTCTTCTTCTTATTCTCTTCTTTTTTCTCCTCCTCCTCCTTCTCTTCTTCTTCTTCTTCTTCGTCATCTTCTTCTTTTTCCTCTTGTTCTTCTTGAACATTATTTTCTTCTTCATCATCATCATCTTCTTCTTCTTTTTCTTCTGTTGCTGCTTCTTGTTCTACTGCTACTACTTCTTCTTCATCATCATCATCTTCTTCTTCTACTACTACTACTTCCTTTTCTTCTCCTCCTTCTAGTTTATCTTCTTCTTCTTCTTCTTTTAAATTATTCTTTTCCACCACCTTCAACATCTTCTTGTTCTTCTTCTTCTACTTCTTCTTCTTCTTCTTCTTCTTTTTCTTCTTCTTCTTCTTCTTCTTCTTCCCAATCTTCTTCTTCCGCTTTTCCTTCTTCTTTTTCTACATCTTCTTCTTCTTATTCTTCTTCTTCTTCTCTCTTTTTGTCTTCTTTTTCTTCTTCTTCTTCATCATCTTCATCTTCTTCCTCTTCTTCTTCTTCTTCTTGTTCTATTTCTTCTTCGTCCACTTCTTCATCTTCTTCTTCTTCTTCTACTTCAACTTGTACTTCTACTTCTTGCAATTCTTGTTATTCTTCTTCTTCTTCTTCTTCCACCTCCCCTTTTTCTTTTTTTTCTTCTTTTTCTTCCTCTTCTTAAGCTTCTTATTCTTGTTCTACTACGACTTCTTCTTCTTCTACTTCTTCTTCTTCTACTAAAACTTTTTCTTCTTCTTCTTCAGTTTTACTTCCTCCTATTCTTCTTCTTTTTCCTCCCTCTCTTCTTCTTCTTTTGATTCTTTTTCCACTTCTTCTTCCCCATCTTCTTCTTCTTCTTCCTCTTCGTCTCCTCCTTTTTTAGCTTCTTCTTCTTCATCTTGTTCTTTTCCTTCTTCTTCTTCTACTTCTTCTTCTTCTTCTTCTACTACTACTACTTCTTTTTCGTCCACTACTACTATTGCTTCTTCTTCTTCATCTTCTTCTTCATCTT
>JAIUJO010000338.1:280000-282500 GCA_023846275.1 Vanilla planifolia
TTCTTCTTCTTCCTCCTCTTCTTCTCCTTCTTCATCTTCTTCTTCTTCTTCTTCTTCTTCTTCATCACCTTCTTCATCTTCATATTCTTCTTCCTCTTTTCTTCTTCTTCTACTGTTACTACTACTACTACCACTTCTTCTCCTTCTTTTTCTTTTTTACTTCTTCTCCATCATCATGTTCTTCATCATCATCTTCTTCCTCTTCTTCATCTTCCCTCGCTTCTTATTCTTCTACTCCTTTTTCTACCTCTTCTTCTTTTTCTTCTTCTTCACCTTCTTCTTCTTCTTCTTCTTCTACTTCTTTTTCCTATTCTTCATCTTCTTCTACTACATCATCATCATCTTATTGTTTTTCCTCTTCTACTACTCCTTCCTCTTCTTCTTCTTCTTTTCTACTACTACTACTAGTTCTTTTAGTTCTACTTTTTCTTCTACTTCTTTTTCTACCTCTTCTACTTCTTCTTGTTCATCTTCTTTTTTTCTTTTTTTTTTTCTTCATCTTCTTCTTTTTCTTTCCCATGTTCCTCTTCTTCCTCTTCTTCTTCTTCTTCTTCTTTTTCTACTTCTTGTTCTTCTTCCTTATCTTCTTCTTTCTCTTCTTCTTCTTCTTCATTTTTTCTTCCTCTTCTTCTTCTACTATTTCTTCTTCTTCTTCTACTACTTCTTCCTCTACTTCTTCTTCTACTTCTTCTCCTTCTTCTACTTCTACTTAACCTTCTTCTCCTTCTCCTTCTTCCTCCTCCTCCTCCTCCTCCTCCTCTTCTTCTTCCTCCTCCTCCTCGTCCTCCTCTTCTTCTTCTTCGTCTTCCTTTTCTTCTTCATCTTCTCAACGGTCATCTTCTTCAACCACTTCTACTTCTACTTCTTCTTTTACTCTACTACTACTTCTTCTTCTACTTCTTTTTTCTTCATCTTCTTCTTCTGCCTATTCTTCTACTTCTTGCTTTTCTTCTTGCCCTTCTTCTTCTTCTTCCTCTCTTTCTTTTTCTTTTCTTCATCTTATTTTTCTTCTTCTTTCTATCATTGTTCTTTGTCTTCTGCTTCTTCTTGTTGTTCTTCTTCTTCCTTTTCTTCTTTTCCTTCTTCTTTTTCTTGTTCTACTTCTTCTTTTTATTCGACCTCTTGTTCCTCAACTTCCTTTTCTTCTTCTTCCACTTTTTCCTCTTCCTCTTCTCTCTTCTACTTCTTCTTGATCTATATTTTCTTCTTCATCATCATCATCTTCTTCTTCTCTTTTACTTCCTCCTATTCTTCTTCTTTTTCCTTCCCCTTTTATTCTTCCTTAATTCCTTTTCCTCTTCTTCTTCACCTTCTTCTTCTTCCTCTTCGTCTTATCCTGTTTTGGCTTTTTCTTCTTCTTCTTCTTCTTTTCATTCTTCTTCTTATTCTACTTCTTCTTCTCAATCTTTTTCTTCTTCATCTTCTTCTTCTTCATCTTCCCCTTCAACTTCTTCTTCTTCATCATCATCTTCTTCACTTTCTACTTATTCTTTTTCTTCTACTTCTTCTACTAAAATTCTTCTGCTTCTTCTTCTTGTTGTTCTTCTTCTACTACTTCTTCTATTTCTTATTCTTCTTATTCTCTTACTTCTTCCATTAGCTCTTCTTCTTCTTCGACTACTTCTTCTTCTTGCCCTTCTTCTTCCTCTTCTTCTTCTTATTATTATTTTTATTATTATTATTCTTCTTGCTCTTCTTCTTCTACTTCTTATTCTTCTTCTTATTATTCTTCTTCTTCTTCTACTTCTTCTTCTTCTTCTTCATCTTCTTCCTCTTCTTCTTCTTCTTCCTCTTCCTCCTCATCGTTCTCTTCTTCCTCCTCTTCCACTTCTTATACTTCTACCTCTTCTTATTCTCCTTCTTCTTCTTCTCCTACTTCTTCTCCAACTTCATCTTCTTCTTCTTCTTCTTCTTTTAATCTTCTTCTTTATCTTCTTCCTCCTCCACTTCTTCTTCTTCTTCTTCTTCCTATTCTTCTTGTTCTTCTACTACTACAACTTCTTCTTCTTCTTATTCACTTCTTCTTTCGCCTCCTCCTCCTCCTTCTCTTCTTCTTCATTTTCTTCTTCTTCTTCATTTTCTTCTTCCTCCTCCTCTTCTTCTTCATCATCATCTTCTTTTTCATCATCATCTTCTTCTTCTTCTTCTTCTTCTTCTCCTTCTTCTTCTTCATCTTCTTCTTCTTCTTCTTCTCTTCTTCTATTGCTATTACTACTTCCTCATCTTATTCTTCTTTTACTACTACTATTACTACTACTACTACTTCCTTTTCTTCTTCTTCTTGTTGTTGTTTTTCTTCTTCTTCTTCTTCTTTTAATTATTCTTCACCACCATCTTAAACATCTTCTTATTCTTCTTCTTCTTGTTGTTCTTGTACTTTTTCTTCTTCTTCTTCTTCTTTTTCTTCTTTTTCTTCTCAATCTTCTTCTTCTGCTTCTGCTTCTTCTTTTTCTTCATCATCTTCTTCTTCTTCTTCTTTCTTTTTGTCTTCTTATTCTTC
>JAIUJO010000338.1:287500-307500 GCA_023846275.1 Vanilla planifolia
TTTACTTCTTCTTCTTCTTTCTCTTATTCTTTTTCTTCTTCTTCTTCTACTTCCTCTCTTCTTCTTCTTCTACTTCCTCCTCTGCTTCTTCTTCTACTTCTCCTTTTTCTACTACTTCTTGTTCCTTTTCTTCTTCTTCTTCTACTACTTCTACTTCCTCTGTTTCCACTTCTCCTTCTTCTTCTTCTTATACGTCTACATCTTCTTCTTCTTTATCTTCTTCTTCTTCCACTTCTTCTTCTTCTTCTTCTTCAACAACTAATACTACTACTTCTTTTTCGTCTTGTACTTCTTTTTCTTGTTCTTCTTCTTCTTCTTCCTCTTTTTCTCTCTCTAGTTCCTTTTCTTCTTATTATTCCTCTTTTTTTTCCTCTTCTTTCTAAACTTCTTCTTCTTCATCTTTTTCATCTTCTACATCTTCTTCCTCCTCTTCTTCATCCACTTCTTCTTTTTCTTCTTCCTTCTCACCTACCTCTTCTTCCTCACCTTCTTCCTCTTCTTCTTCCTTATCTTCCTCGTTTTATTCTTCTTCTTCGTCCACTTCAGCTTCTTTTTCTTCATCTTTCTCGTCTTCCTCATCATCTTCTTCTTCTATTCTTCTTCCACATTATCTTGTTCTTCTTCCACTTCTCCCTCTTCTTCCACTTCTTCTTCCTCTTCTTCTTCTTCCTCCTCTTCTTCCCCTTCTTCTTATTATTCTTTCTGTTCTTCTTCTTCTTCTCCTTCAAAGACTTCATCTTCTTCTTCTTTGCCTTATTTTTCTTCTTTTTCTTGTTCTACTTTTTCTTCTACTACTTCTGATTCTCCTTTTACTTCTTCAACTTCTACTTCTACTACTTCTTCTTCTTCTTCCTCTTCTTCTTCTTCTTCAACTCCTTCTTCTTCTTCTACATAATTTTCATCATCATCATCTTCTTCTTCTTCTTATTCTTCTTCTTTTTCTTCTTCTTCTTCTACTTCAACTTCTTCTTCTTGTTCTTCTTCTACTTTTTCTACATTTTTCTCTTCTTCCTCTTCTTTTTCTACTTCTTCTTCTTCTCCCCTTCTTCCTCTTCTTCCTCATTTTCTTCTTCCTCTTCTTCTTCATCATCTTCCTCTTCTTCTTCTTCTACTTCTTCCGTTTCTTTGTCTTCATCCCCTTCTTGTTCTTGTTCTTTTTCTTCTTCTATTTCTTCTTCTACTACTTCTTCATCTTCTTCTTCTTCTTCATCTTCTAGTTCTTTCTTGTTTTCCTCCTCTAGTTCCTCTTCTTCCTCTTCTTCTTCTGCCCGATCTTATTCCTCTTCTTCCTCTTCTTCTTCTTTATCTTATTCTTCATCTTTTTCTTCTTATTCATGTTCTTCTTTTTCTTCTTATTCTTCTTCTTCTTCTTCTTCTTCATCTTCTTCATATTCTGCTTCCCTATCTTCCTCTTCCTCTTCTTCTTTTTCATCATCTGCTTCTTTTTCTTCTTCTTCTTCTTCTTCTTCATCTACTACTTCTACTTCTACTTTTACTTCTTCTTCTACTTCTTCTACTTCTTCTTCTTCTACTTCTTCTTCTTCATTTTCTAATTCTTCTTCTTCCTTCTATTCCTTATCTTCCTTTTCTTCTTCTTCTTCCACCACTTCTTCTTCTTTGCCTTCTTTTTTTTCTTCTTATTCTTCTTCTTCTTTTCCACCTTCTTCTTGTTCTTCTTTCTATTCTTCTTTTTCTTCCTTCTCATCTTCTTCTTCCTCTTCCTCTTCATCTTCTACTTCTTCCTTTTCTTCTTCCTCTTCTTCTTTTTCTTCTTCCTGTTCTTCATCTTCCTCTTCTTTTTCTTCTTCCCCTTCTTCTTCTTCTTCTTCTTCTTCTCCTCCTTCCCATTCTTCTCTTTCCTCTTCTTCTTCTTCTTCTTCTTCTTCTTCTTCTTCCTCCCCTTCCTCTTCTTCTTCTTCTTCTTCTTCATCCTTCTTCGTTTTGTTCTACTATTTCCTCACCTTCTTCTTCCCCTTCTTCTTTCTCTTCTTCTTCTTCTTCTACTACTTCCTCTTTGTCTTCTTCTTCTTCTACTACTTTTTAGTCTTCATCTTCTTCTTCTTCTTCATCCTCTCCATCATCTTCTTCTTCTTCTTCTTCTCTTTCTTATTCTTCTTCATATGCTTTTTCTTTTTCTACATCTCCCTCTTCTTCATCTTCTTCTACTTCATCTTCTTCTTCTTCTTCTTCTTCTTTTTCTTCTCTTCTTCCCTTTCTTCATCATCTTCTTCTTCTAATTCTTATTCTTGTTCTTCTTCTTCTCCTTCTTCTTCTTCTTCTTCTTCTTTGTCATTTACTTCTTTTCTTCTTCTTCTTCTCCTTCCTCTCCTTCTTCTCCTTCTTCTTCTTCCACTTATTCTTCTTCTTCTTCATCTTCTACTTCTTCGTCTTCTTCTGATTCTCCCTCCTAATTTTCTTCTTCCTCTTCTTCATATTCCTTTTCTTTTTCTTCTTCATCTTATTCTTCTTTTTCTTCTTCTTCTTATTCTTCTTGTTCGCCTTCTTCTTCTTCTTCTTCTTCTTCTTCATCTCCTTCTTCTTCCTCTTCTTCTACTTTCACTTCCTCTTCATCTTCTTCTTTCTCTTCCTCTTTTGCTTCCTCTTCTTCGACTTCTTCTTCTTCTTCTTCTTCTTCTTCTTTCTACATCCTTCTTCCATCCTCCTTGCTTATACCTTTTTAATTTTTCCTTCTTCCTTCTTATTTCTTCACACTTCCATCTTCTATCTGACTTCATCTTTCTTCTTACCTCATTCTTATTTCACCTTCTTTCTACTACTTTCTTTTTTTCTTCTTCCTCAACTTCTTCCACTTCTTCTTCTTCCTCCGCTTCTTGTTTTGCTTTTTCTCCTCTTTCTTCCCCATCTTCTTCGTCTTCCTTTTCCTTTTCTTCTTATCCCCATTTTTTCTTCTCTTCTTCATCTTCTTCTTCTTCATCATCATCATCTTCTTCTTCTTCTCTTCTTCTTCTCCTTCCTCTTCTTCTTCTTCTTTTTTCTCTTTGTTTCCCTATCTTCTTCCTCCATTTCATCATTATCATCATCATCATCTTCTTCTTCTTCTTCATCTTCTTCTTCTTCTTCTATTTCTACTTCTTTTTATACTTCCTCCCCCTCTTCTTCTTCTTCTTCTTCTTCTTCTACCACTACTACTACTACAACTACTACAACTACTACGTCTTCTTCTACTTCTTCTTCTTCTTCTTCTTCTTCTTCTTTTTCCACTTCTTATTTTTCTTCTTCTTCTTCGCCATCTTCTACTACTTCTTCTTCTTCCACTTTTTCCTATCGTGCTTTTTTTCTGTTCTTTCTCCGCTAGTTCCTCTACTTTCTCTTCTTCTTTCTTTTCTTTTAATTCTTCTTCCTCTTCTTTTTCTTGCAATTATTTTTCTTCTTGTTGTTCTTCTTGTACTTCTTTCTTTTCTTTTACTTCTTCTTCTTCTTCTTCTTCCACTTCTTCTTCTTCTTCTTTTTCTTCTTTCACTTCTTCCTCTTCTACTTCCTCTTCTTCTTCTTCTTCTTGTTCCTCTTCTTCTTCTTCTTCTTCCTCCTCTTCTTCTCTTCTTCTTTTTCTTCTTTTTCTTCCTCTTTCTCTACTTTTTCTTCCTCACCTTCTTCTTCTTCTTCTTCTTCCTTCTCATTTACCTTATCTTCCTTGTCTTCTTATTCTTCTTCCTCTTGTCGCTTCTTGTTCTTCTTTTTTCTTCTTCTATCGTTTCTTCTTCTTCTTCTTCTTCTTCTTCTTCTCCTTCTTCATCTGCTTCTTCCATTCTTCTTCTTCTTCTACTGCTTTTCTTTTTCTTCTTCTTCTTCTTCTTCTTCTTCTTCATTTCCTTGTTCATTTCATTATTTATCTTCTTCTACTTCTTTTTGTTCTTCTAGTTTTTCTACTTCTTATCCTTCTTCTTCTTCTTCTTCGTCATCTTCTTCTTCCCCTTCTTCTTTCCCTTTCTCTTCATCTTATTCTTCCTCTTACTCTTCTTTGCTTTCTCCCTCTTCTTGTTCTTCTTCTTCATCTTATACCTTATTCCTTCTTCCATCATCTTTATTTCTTATTCTTTCTTATTTCTTCCTTTTGCCTTCTTCCTTCTTATTTCTTCTTTCTTTATTTTTCCTTCTCTTTCTTCTTTCTTCCTTCTTCTTTCTCCTTCCTTCTTTTTTCTTTCAACTTGCTTCTTTTTTCTTCTTTCTCCTTCTTCTTCTTCTTCTTCTTCCTCATCATCATCTTCTTCTTCTTCTTCTTCCTCTACTTCTTCGTGTTCTCCTTCTTCTTCTTCCCATTCCTTTTAATCTACTTCTTTCTCCTCTTTTTCTCCCTCCTGTTCTCCTTCTTTTTCTTCTTCATCATTTTCATCTTCGTCTTCTCCTTTTCTTCTTCTTCCTTTTCCTACTCTCCTTCTTGTTCTACTTCTTCCACCTCTACACCTTTTCTTCCCCTTGTTCTTCTTCTTCTTCTTTTTCTTCTTCTTTTCTTCTTCTTCTTCTTTTCTTCTTCTTCTTCTTCTGCTTCTTCTTCTTCAACATATGGTGCTACTTCTTCTTCTTCCTCTTCTTCTTCTTCTTCACATTAAACTTCTTCCTCTTCTTCTTTTTTTTTCCTAATCTTCTTCTACTTCCTCTACTAATTCTTCTTCTGTCTATTCTTCTTCTTCCTCTTCTTCTTCTTCTTCTTCTTCTTCTTTTCTTCTTCTTCTTCTTTTCTTCTTCTTCTTCTTCTCCTTCTTCTTCTTCAACATATGCTGCTACTTCTTTTTCTTCCTCTTCTTCTTCTTCTTCTTCACCTTAAACATCTTCCTCTTCTTCTTTTTATCCTAATCTTCTTCTACTTCCTCTACTAATTCTTCTTCTTTCTATTCTTCATCTTCTTCCTCTTCTTCTTCTTCTTCTTCTTCTCCTCCTACTTCTTCTTTTCTTCTACTTCTTCCTCTTTTTCTTTTGTTTCTTCTTCTTGTTCTTCTTCTTTATGTACTTCTTCTTCTTCTTCCACTTGCTCCTCTTCTTCCTCTTATTGTTCTTCCTCTTCTTCTTCTTCTTCTTCTTCCTCTTCTTATTCTTCTTCTTCTTTTGCTTCTTCTTCTTCATCATCTTCTTCTTCTTCTTCTCCTTCCTCTTCCTCTACTTTTTCTTCTACTCTTCTTCTTTTACTTCTTCTTCTAGTTCTTCTTTTTCCTATTCTTCTTCTTCTTCTTCTTCTTCTTCTTGTTGTTCATCATCTTCTTCTTCCTCTATTACTTCTTCTAATTCTTCTTCTACTACTTTTTCTTCTTCTTCTTGTTGTTGTTCTTCTTCTTCTTCTTTTGTTCCACCTTCTACTTCATCTTCTTCTTCTACTACTACTTCTTCTCCTTGTTATTCTTCTTCTTTTACATCTTCTTCATCTTCTTCTTCTTCTTCTTCTTCTTCTTCTTATTCTTCTTCTTCTTCTTCTTCCACTTCTTCTAATTCTTCAAGTTCTACTTCTTTTTTTTCTTCTTCTTGCACTTCTTCTTCTTCTTCTTCTTCTTCTTCTTTTTCTTCATTTCTTCTTCTTCCTTTTGTTTTTCTTCTTCATCTTCTTTCTCTTCTTCCTCTTCTCCTTCTCCTTCTCCTTCTTCTACTATTACTTCTTGTTCTCCTTTTCCTTCTTCTCCTTCTTCTACTTCTTTTTCTTGTTCTTTTTCTTGTTCTTCTTTCCTCTTCCTTTTTTCTTTCTTCTTTTGTATTATGACTTCCCTTTTCTTTCTACATTCCTCCTTCCCCATTCCTTCTTCCTTCTTCCTTCTTTTTTTATTTTTTCTCGTTTCTTCCTTCTTTTTTCTTCATTCTTCTTTCTTCTTTATTCTTCTCACTTTTTCTTTTTAGTTTTTCCTTTTCCTTTCTTCTTTCTTTCTTCTTCATTCTTTCTTCTTCTTCTTCTTTTTTATTCTTTCTCTTCATCTTCTTCGTTTTATTTTTTCTTCTTCTTATTCTTCTTCTTCTACTTCTTCTTTTTCTTCTCCTTTTCCCCTTCATTATCCCTAACCCTTAATCCCTAATCCCACTCTCCTTGATCCCTAATCTATAATATCTAATATGTAATCATTAATCCATCCTCCTGAATCCCTAATCACTAATCGCTAAACTTTAATCTCTAATCCTTAATCTTTAATCCATCCACAACTCTTAATCCCTAATCCTTAATCCCTAAAGCCTAATCCCTAATCTCTAATATATAATCCATAATACCTAATCTTTAATACAATCCTTAATCTCTAATTCCTTTTACCTAATCCTTAATCTTTAGTCTCTAGTTTAAATCTCTAAACTCTAATCTCTTATCCTGAATCTCTAATCCCAAATCTCTAACCTCTAAACCTTAATTCATAATTCTTAATCCCTAATTCTTAATTTCTAAACCCTAATTCTTAATACTTAATCTTTAACCTATTAATCCCTAATTCCTAATCTCTGATCTATAATCTAATCTCTTATCTCTAATCCTTAATCCTTAATCCTAAATCCCAAATCCCTATTTTCAAAATCCTATTCCCTAACCAATGATCCCTAGACCTTAACCCTAGCAATTATTCCCTAATCCCTAATTCCTAATCCTTAATCCCAGTTGCCTAATCCTTAATCCCTAACCCTTAATCCTTAAGCCTCAATCAATAATTCTGAATCCATCTTTCCTTAATG
This sequence comes from Vanilla planifolia, assembly GCA_023846275.1. Lineage (NCBI taxonomy): Eukaryota > Viridiplantae > Streptophyta > Magnoliopsida > Asparagales > Orchidaceae > Vanilla > Vanilla planifolia. The sequence continues at coordinate 294,152 of JAIUJO010000338.1, forward strand.
TCTTATACCTATTCCCTAACACTTAATTCCTAATCCCTAAGCCATTATTCACTAATCCATAATCTGTCTTCTTCTTTTTCTTTTAGTTCTTCTTCATATTCTTCATCTTCTTGCCTTTCTGTCACTTCATCCCCTTCTTCTTAATCCTCCTCTTCTTCTTATTCCTAGTTTTCTTCTTCCTCTTCTTCTTCTTCTTCTTCCTCTTCTTATTCTTATTCTTCTTTTTATTCTTCTTCTCCTTCCTCTTCTTCTTCTTCTTCTTCTTCTTCTTTTTCCTCTTCTTCATCTTCTCCTTCTTCCTCTTCTTCCTCTTCTTTTTCTTCTCTATTTCTCTTTCTTCATCATCATCATCTTCTTCATTTTCTTCTTCCTCATCTTCTTCTTTTGTTTCTTCTTCCTCTTCTTCTTCTTCTTCTTTTTCCTTTTCTTCTTCTTCTTCTTCTTTTCCTCATTTTCTTATTCTTTTTGTTCTTCTTCTTTCTCATCTTCCTCTTCTTCTTCTTCTTCTACTTCCTCCATCTCTTCTTCCTTTTTTTCTTCTTCTTGCTCTTCAACTTTTTCTTCTTATTCTTCTTCTACGTCTTCTTCTTCTTCTTCATCATCATCTTCTTCTTCCTCTTCTTCCTCCACTTCTTCTTCTTTGTCATCTTCTTCTTCTTCTTGTTCTTCTTCACCTTCTTCTTCTTTCCTAGTTCTTCTTATTCCTCTTCTTCTTTCACTTCTTCTTCTACTTCCTCTTCTTCTCCTCCTCCTTATTGTTCTTCTGTTTCTTCTTCTTGTTTTTGTTCTTCTTCAACTTCTTCTAGTTCTTCTCCTCCTTCTTCTTCTCCTTCTTCTTCTCCTTCTCTTTCTCTTTTTCTTTCTCCTATAACTTCTCATTCTTCTTCTTCTCCTTCTTTTTCTCCTTCTTCATCTCTTTCTCCTTCTCCTTCTTCTTCTCCTTCTCCTCCTCTTTCTCGTCATCCTCCTTCTACTTCTCTTTCTCCTTCTTCTTCATCATCATCTTCTTCTTCTTCTAAGTTCTTTCTTCTTTCTTCTTTTTTCTTTCTTCTTTCATTTTTCAACATTTTTCTTTCTTCTTTCTTCTTTCTTCTTTCTTCTTCCTTCTTCCTTCATTCTACTTCCTTCTTGCTTCTTCTTTATTGTTCATCATCTTCTTGCTCTTCTTCTTCTTCTTCTTCTTCTTCTCTCTTTCCTCTTTTTCTTTCTCCTTTTCTTCTTCTTTCTTCCTTCTTTCTTCCTTTTTTCCTTCTTCCTTCTTCCTTCTTCCTAATCCATTTTCTCTAATGCCTAATCCTTAATCCCTAATCTTGACTCCTTAATCCCTAATTCTTAATCTTAAATTCTTAATCTCTAATCCTTAATCCCTAATAATTAATCTATTAATTCTTAATCCATAATAAATAATTCCTTCATCTCTAATCCCCAATCCCTAATCCTTAATCCTTAATATCTAATCATTAATCCTTATTACTTATTCTCAATTCCTTATTCATAAATTCTTAATTATTGATCTTTAAAGCCTACTCCCTAATTGCTAACTCCCAAATTCTTAATCCTTAATCCCTACCTCCCTAATCTTTAATCTGTATTCCCTAATACTTAACCCCTAATCCTTCATTCCTTAATCCATAAACCCTAATCCTTAACCCCTCATCCCTAATCTATCCCTTTTTCCTCTTTGCCTTATTCTTCTTCTTCCTCTACTTCATCATCATCATCATCATCTTCTTCTTCTTCTTCTTCTTCTTCCTCTTCCTCTTCTTCTTCGTCATCTTCTTCTTCTTCTTCTTCTTCTACTACTTCATTTCTTGTTCTTCTTATTCCACGTCTTCTTTCACTTCTTCTTGTACTTCTTCTTCTTTTTCTTCATCATCTTCTTCTATTTCTTCTTCTTGTTCTTTTTCCTCTTCTTCTTCTTCTTCTTCTCCTCCACTTCCTCCTTCTTCTCTTTCTCATTTTCTTTGTGTTTCTTCTTCTACTACTCCTTTACATCTTCCACTTCTTCTACTCGTTCTCCTTCTTCTTCTCTTTCTCCTTCATCACTTTCTCTGTCTCCTTCTCCTTCTCCTTGCCCTCCTCCTTGTCCTCATATTCCTTCTACTTCTCCTTCTCTTTCTTCTTCTTCTTCTTCTTCTTCCACTTCCTTCTTTCTTCATTCTTCTTTCGTTTTCTTCATTCTTCTTTCTTCTTTCTTTTTTCTTCATTCTTCTTTCTTCCTCCGTGTTCGTCTTCTCTTCTTCCTTCTTCCTCCTTCCTCCATCCTTCTTCCTTCTTCTTTATTGTTCGTCTTCTTCTTCCTCTTCTTCTTCTTCTTCTTCTTCCTCTTCATGTTCTTCTTCTTCTTCTTCTTCTTCTGCTTCTTCTTCATCATCTTCTTCTTCTTCTTCAACTACTTCACATTCTTCTTCTACCACTTCTTCTTCTTACAGTTCTCCTTCTACATCTTCTACTTCTTCTTCTTCTTTTTCCTCATCTTCTTCTTCTTCTTCTACTTCTTCTTCCTCTTCTTCTTCTTTTACTTCTTCATCTTCTTCTTCTTCTTTTAGTTCTTCATCTTTTTCTTCTTTCTTGTTTTCTTCTTCTTATTCCTCCTCTTCTTCCTTATCTTCCTCTTCTTCTTCTTACTCTTCCTGTTTTTCTGTCTTCTTCTTCTTCTTGTTCTTCTTCTTCTTCTTCTTCCTTTTTCATTTCTTCTTCCTTTTCTTCTTCTTCTTCTTCTTCTTCTTTCTCTTCTTCTTATTCTTATTCTTTTTCCTCTTCGTCTTCTTCTCCTTCTTCTTCCTCTTCTTTTTCTTCCACTTCTTCTTCATCTTCAACTTCTCCTTCCCCTTCTACTACTCTTTCTCTTTTACATATTCTCCCTCTCCTTCTCCTTCCAAACTTTTTTCTTCCTCTTCTTCCTCTCCTTATTCCACTTCTTTTAATTCTTCTACTTCTTTCTATTCTTCCTCACCTTCTTCTCCTTTTTCTTGTCTTCTTTTTCCTGTTCTTCTTCTTCTTATTATTATTGCTTTTCTTCTTTTCCTTTTTCTTCATTTTCTTCTTCTACTACTTCTTCTTTTTCTTCTTCTTTTTGTTGTTCTTCTTCTTCTTTGCATTCTTATTCTTCTTCTTCTTCATTTTCTTCTTCTCCTTCTTCATCATCACCTTCTTCTTCTTCGTCTTCTTCTTCTTCTTCTCCTTCTTCTACTTCTTCTTCCTTTTCCAGTTCTTCAACTATTTCTTCTTCTTCATCATCATCAGCATCTTCTTCTACTTCTATTACTACTGGTTCTCCTTCTTCTCCTTCTTCTTCTCCTTCTTCATAACCATCATCATCATCTTCTTCTCCTTCTTCTTCTTCTTCTTCTTCTCTTGCTTCTTCATCTTCATCATCATCATCATCATCTTCTTCTTCTACTACTACTACTTCCCTTCTTCTTCTTCTTCTTCTTCTTCTACTTCTTCCTTTCTTCTTCCTTTTCTTCTTCTTCTTTTTCTTCTGCTTAATGTACTTAATATTATTATTGTTATTATTATTATTATTATTATTATTACTCTTCTTTTTCTTTGCCTACATCTTCCTCTTCTACTTCTTCTTCTTCTTCTTATTCTTATTCTTATTCTTATTCTTCTTCTACTTCTTCTTCTTCTTCTTCTTCTTCTTCTTCTTCTCCTACTTTTACCACTACTATTACTACTTTTTGTTCTTCTTCTATTACTTTTACTTCTTCTTCTCTTTCTTCTTCTTCTTCTTCTTCTTCTTCTCTATCTATTACCACTACTATTACTACTTCTTCTTTTTGTTCTTCTTCTATTACTTTTACTTCTTCTTCTAGTTCTTCTTCTTCTTCTTTTTCTTCTTTTTCTTCTTCTTGTTCATCTTCTTTTTCTTCTTCTTGTTCATCTTCTTTTTCTTCCTCTTCTTCTTCTCTTCGTGTTCTTCTTCATCATCTTGTTCTTCTTTTTCCTTTTCTTCTTCTTGTTGTTCTTCTTCTTCTACTTCTTCTTCCACTACTTCTTCTTTCTATTCTTCTTCTTCCTTTTCTTCTCCTTCTACTTCCTCTTCTTCTTCTTCTTCCACTTCTTCTTCATCTTCTACATCTCCTTCCACTTCTACTTCTTCTATCTTTTGCTTTTGTTCTCCCTCTTCTGCTTCTTCTCCTTGCACTATTTTCTCTTCCTCTTCATCTTCTTCTTGATCCACTTCTTCTTCTACTGCTTGTCCTACTTGCAATTCTTCTTCACCTTCTTCTTCTCCTTTTTCTTGTTCTTATTTTTCCTCATCCTCTTCTCCTTCTAATTGTTCTTCTTCTTTTTTCTTCTTCCTCTTCTTCTTTTTCTTCTTCTTTTTGTTCTTCTTCTTCTTCTTTTTATTCTTATTATTCTTCTTCTTCTTCTCTTTCTACTTTGTCATCTTCTTCTTCTTCTTCTTCTTCTTCATCTCCTTCTCTTACTTCTTCTTCCACTTCTTTTTCTTCTTCTTCTTCTTCTTCTTCTTCTTCTTCTTCTTCCTCTTCTTCTTATTCTTCTACTACTTCTTCTTCCTTTCCTTCTTCCTGTTCTTCTTCCTCTTCTTCATACCCATCATTATCATCTTCTTCTCCTTCTTCATCTTCTTCTTCTTCTTCATTTACTTCTTCGTCGTCATCTTCTTCTTCTTCTTCTTCTACTACTACTACTACTACTAGCAATACTACTACTTCTTCCCTTCTTCCTCTTCTTCTTCATCTTCTTCTTCTTCTACTTTTTCTTCTAGATGTAGTTCTTCTTCTTCTTATAATTATTATTCATCTTCTTCTTCTTCTTCTTCCTCATCTATTTCTTCACCTACATCTTACTCTTCTTCAATTTCTTCTTCTTCCTATTCTTCTTTTTCCTATTCTTCTTCTACTTCTTCTTCTTCTTCCACTACCGCTACTATTACTATTTTTTCTTCTTTTTGTTCTTCTTTTACTTCTTTTACTTCTTTTTCTTTTCTAGTTCATCTTCTTCTGCTTGCTCTTCTTCTTCTTCGTGTTCATCTTTTTCATCCTATTCTTCTTGTACCTCTTCTTCTTCTTTTTCTTTGTCAAGTTGTTCTTCCTCTTCTTCTTCTTTCTCTTCCTCTTCCTCTTCTTCTTCTTCTTCTACTTCTTTTTTTTCATTAAATTTTATTTCCTCTTCCTCTTTTACCTCTTCTTCCTCCTTTTGTTCCTCATCATAGTTTTCTTCTTCTTCATCATATTCTTCTTCTTCACATTCTTCTTCTCCATATTTTTCTTCTTCTTTCTCTTCTACTCCCTTTTCTTCCTCTTCTACTACTACTACTTTTTGTTCTTCTTCCTCTCCTTCTTCTACTTCTTCTCCATCTTCATTTCTTCTTTTTTTTCTTTTTCTTCTTCTTCTTCTTCTTCTAATTCTTCTTCTACTTATTCTTCTACATCTTTTTCTTCTTCTGTTTTTTTATTTTCTTCTTCTTTTACTTCTTATTCTTCTTCTTCTACTACTACAACTTCTACTTCTTCTTCTTATTCTTCTTGTCCTTCTTCTTCTTCTTCTTTTACTTCTTCTTTTTCATCATCATCTTCTTCTTCTTCTTCTTCTTCTCATTCTTTTTCTTCTTCTTCTTCATCTTTTCTTCTTCTTTTTTTCTTCTCCCTCTTTTAATTCGTCTTCTTCTTCTTCTTATTCTTCTTCTACTTCTTCTTCTTCTTCTTCTTCTTTTTCATCATCATCATCTTCTTCTTCTTATTCTTCTTCTTCTACTTCTGCTTCTTCTTCTTCTACATCGTGTTCTTCTTCTTCTTCCTTTTCTTCCTTTTCTTCTTCTCCTTCTCCTTTTTCTTCTTCTTCTTTTGCATCTTCTTGATCTTCTTCTACTTATTGTATTTCTTCTTCTTATCCTACTTCTTCTTCATCTTCTTCTTCCTCTTCTTCTTCTTCTTCTTCCTCTCCATCTACTTCCTCTTCTTCTTCTACTTCTTCTTGTCCTTCGTCCTCTTCTTCTTCTTCCCCTTCCTCTTCTTCTCCTTCTTCTTCTTCTTCTTCTTCTTCTTCTTCTTCTTCTTCTTCTTCTTCTTTTTCTTCTTCTTCTTCTTCTTCTTCTACTTTTTCCTCTTGCTCTTCTACGTTTCTTTTTTCTTCTTTTCCTTATTCTTCTTCTTCTTTTTCGACTTCTTCATCTTATTCTTCCTCTTCTTATTCCTTTTCTTCCTCTTCTTCTTCTTCTTCCACTTCTTCTTGCTCTACTTCTTTTTCTTCTTCTTTTTCTTCCTCTTCTTTTTCTTCTTCTTCCTCCTCCTCCTCTTGTTCTTCCACTTCTTCCTCTTCTTCTTCTACCTCTTCTTCTTCCTCTTCTTTTCCTTTTTCTTATTCTTCATCTTTTATTTTTACCTAGTCTTCTTCCTCTTCTTATTCTTCCTCTTCTTCTTCTTCCTCTTCCTCTTTTTCTTCCTCTTCCTCTTCTTCTTCCATTTTTTCTTCGTCTTCTTCTTCTGCTTCCTCTTTTTCTTTTTCTTTTTGTGTTACTTCTACTTTTACTTCTTCTTGTTCTTGTTCTTCTTCTTCTTCTTCTTCTTCCTCCACCTCCTCGTCTTCATCTTCTTCTGTCGTTTACCTCTTCTTCTTCTTCTCCTTCTTTTCTTCTTTTTCTTCTACTACTTTTGCTTCATCTTCTTATTCTTCTCCTTTTTATACTTCATTTACTTCTATTTTTTCCTCTTGTTCTTCTTCTTCTTCTTTTTCTTTTTCTTCTTCTTTTGTTCTTGTTTTTACTCTTGTTCCTCTTGTTCCTCTTCTTCTTCTTCTTCCACTTCTTCTTCTTCTTCTTCTTCCTCTTGTTCTTGTTCTTCCTCTTGTTCTTCTTCCTTTTCCTATTCTTCTTCTTCTTCTTCTTCTTCTTCCTCCTCCTCTTCTTCTTCTTCTTCTTGCACCCTTTCTTTTTCTTGCACTTCTTCTTCTTTTTCATCATCTTCTTCATCTCTTTCTTCTTCTTCTTCTTTTATTCTTCTGGTTACTCTTCTTCTTCATCTTTTTTGATCTTCTTCTTCTTCCACTTCTTCCTCTTCTTCCTCATAATCATCATCTTCTTCATCTTCTTCTTCTTCTTCTTCATCTTTTTGTTCTTCTTCCTGTTCCTCTTCTTCTTCTTCCTAATTTTCATCTTCTTCTTCTTCCTTTTCTTTCTCACCTTTTGCATCCTCTTCTACCTCTTCTTCTTCTTCTTTCTCTTCTTGTTCATCCTCTTCTTCTTCTTCTACTTCCTATTCTTTCCCTTCTTCTTCTTCTTCTTCTTCTTCTTTTGCTTATGATTCTTCTTCTTCTTCTACTTCAGCCCCATCTTCTTCTTCTTCTTCTTCTTCTTCTTCTCCTTCTTTTTGCTATTCTACTTCTTCCTCTTCCTCTTCTTCTTCTTCTTAATCCCTAATTCCTTATCTACACTTAATCCATAATCCTTAATCTTTAATCACTGCCCTCTAATCCTGAATCTCCAAACCCTAATCCCTAATATATAATCCATCTCAAATCTCTAATCTTTAATTCTTAATCACTAATCTCTAATCTTTAATCAAAAATCCCTAATCCTAAATTCTATTTGTAATGGCTTAAACTCTAATCACTAATCTTTAATCTCTAATCCTTAATCCAGAATTGCAAATCACTAATCTCTAATCTCTAATCACTACCCCTATTTTATAATCCATAATCCTTAATCCTAAACCCCTAAACTACAATCCTTACTAATTAATCACTTAATTCTTATGCCCTAATGCCTAATCCCTAATTGTTAATCCCCTCATCATTAGTCATTATTTCTTAATTCTTATCCCTAATCCTTATTATTGATTAATTAATCTTTGCTCTTTATTCCCTAATCCTTAATGCCTAAACCCTAATTCCTAATTCATAATCCCTAATCCTTAATACATAATCCCTAACACTTAATCCCTCATCTCTAATCCCTTCTACCTTAATCTCTAATCCGTAAGCCCTAACCTATAATCCTTAATACTTAATCCATTTCATCTTACTCTTCTTCTTCTTCTTCCAACTTCTCTTCTTCTTCTTCCTCATTTACTTCTTGTTCTTTTTCAACTTCTTCCTTTTCTTCGTCTTCTTCTTGTTCTTCTTCTTCTCCATCTTCTTCTTCTCCATCTTCTTCTTCATCATCTTTTTCTTCTTCTTCTTCGTCTTCTTCTTCTTCTTCTTCTTTTGCTTCCTCTTTTTCTTCATTCTTCTTCTTCTTCTTCTTCTTCTTCTTCATCTTCTTCTTCTTCTTCTTCTTATTCATCATCTTGTTCTTCTTCTTCATCATCTTCTTCTTCGTCTAATTTTTGTTCTTCTATTTCTTCTTCTTCTTCATCATCATATTCTTCTTCTCGTTCTTCTTTTTAATCCTTAATTCTTATTCTTTAATCCCTACTCCTTAATTCCTCCCTCCCTAATCTCTTTCTTAATCCTTAATCTATAATGCTTAATCCATCCCTCCTTAATCCCATTTCCCTAATCCCTAATCCCTAATCCCCAATACCTAATCCTTTATCCCTATTCCATCCTTAATTAAAAATTCTTAATCCTTAACCCAAATCTCTAATCCCTAACATCCAATCCTTAAACTCTAATCTCTAATACCTAATCCTTAATTCTTAATTACTAATTTATAATTCATAATATTTAATCCTTAATCTATAATCTCTAACATTTGATCTGGAATTCATAATCATTAATTTGTAATCCCTAATCCTAATTATAATAGCTTAATCTCTAGTGCTTTATCCCTAATCTCTAATCCCTAAACAAAAATCCTGAATCCGAAATCCCTAATCAATAATCTCCAATCCTTAATCCCTATTCCCGATACCTAATTCGTAATCCCTAATCCTTAATACCTAATCAAATATCCTTAGTAATTAATCTCTTAATCCTTAATCTATTATCCTTAATCATTAATCCTTTAATCTCTAATCTTTAATCCCTACTTCTTAATCTTTATTACTTATTCCTTAAACCCTACTCCTTAATCCCTTAACATTAATCTCTAAATCTTAATCCCTAATAGCTCATCCATATTCCCTAATCCATAATCCTTAATCTGTAATCTCTAATCCTTAATCATTAATCTCTAATCCTTAATCCCTAACACCAAATCATCAATTCATAACCTCAAATCGTTAATCCCTAATCCAACTCTTCTTCCTCTTCTTCTTCCTCTCTTCTTCATGTTCTTCTTCTTCCTCTTCTTCTTCTTTCTCTTCATCATCTTCTTCATCCTCATATTCTTCTTCCTCTTCTTCCTTATCTTCCTCTTCTTTTTCTTGTTCTTCTTCTTTTTTCTTCCTCTTCTTCTTCTTCTTAATCTTCTTCTTCTTCTTCTTCTTCTTCTTCCTCTTCTTCTTCCTTTTCTTCTTCATCTTCTTATTCCTCTTCTTATTCTTCTTCTTCTTCTTGTTGTTCTACTCCCTTCTCCCTTTTCTACATCTTCTTCTTCTTTTTCCTCTTCTCCTTCTTCCACTTCTCCTACTTCTTTTTCTCAACTCCTTCATCAACTTCTTCTTCTTCTTCCTTTTCTTCTTCTTCTTCTTCTTCTTCTTCCTTTTCTTCTTCTTCTTCTTCTCTTCCTTCTTCTTCTTCTTCTTCTCCTTCTTCTTTGTCATCTGCTTCCTCTTCTTTTTATACTAGTTCTTCTTCTTCATCTTCTTCCACTTCTAATTCAACCTCTTCTATTTCTTCCTATTCTTTTACTTCTACTTTTTCTTCTCTTCTGCTTCTCCCTAATCCTTATCCCCTTATCACTAATCCTTAATCCATCTCTTCTTCAACTTTGTCTTCTTCTTCTTCCTATTCTTCTTCTTCTTCTTCCTCTTCTTCTACTTCTTCCTCATCTTCTTCTTCTTCTTCCTGATCTTCCACTTCTTCTTTTTGTTCTTCTTCTTCTTCTTCCTCTTCTTCTTCTTCTTATTCATCTTCTTCTTCTTCTTCTTCTTTTTACCTTTCTCCTTCTTCTTCTTCTTCTTCTTCTTCTTCTTCTGCTTCTTCTAGTCCTTCCATTTCTTCGTCCCTTTCTTCTTCTTCTTCTATTTCTCCTTTTTCTTTTCTTGTTCATCTTCTTCCTCTTCTTCTTCTAGTTCTTCTTCTTCTTCTACTACTTCTTTTATTTCTTCTTCTTCTCCTCCTCTTCCTCCTCCTTCTTCTTCTTCCTCTTCTTCTTCTACTTCTCTTTCTTGTCCTTCACCTTCTCCATGTCTTTCTCCTTCACATTTTCCTTCTCCTTCTCCTTCTCATTCACCTTCTCCTTCTACTTGTCCGTCTCCTTCTCCTTCTCCTTCTCCTTCTCCTCCTCCTTCTCTACTTCCTTCTCCTTTTCCTTCTTCCTCTTCCTCTACTTCTTCTTCTTCTTCTTCTTCTTCTTCTTTCTTTTTTCCTTTCCTCTTCCTTCTTCCTTCATCTTTCTTCCTTCTTTCTTCTTTCTTCTTCCTCCTCTTCTTCTTATCTTTCCTCCTCTTATTCTTTATCTTCTTCTTGTTTTTCTTCCTTTGCATTTTCTTCTTCTTCTTCCTCTTCTTTCACTTCTTCTTCTTCTTCTTCTTCTTCTTCTATTTCTTCCTCTTCTTCTTCTATTTCTACTTCTTCATCATCTTCTTCTTCTTCTTCTTCCACTTCTTCTTCTTCTCTTCATCTTTTTGTTCTTCTTCTTTTCTTCTTCTTCTTCCCCATCTTCCTCTTCTTCTACTCCTTTTTCCTCTTTTTTGTTCTCTTCTTCTTCTTCCTCTTCTCCTTCTCCTTCATCTTCTTCTTCTACTTCTTCTTCTTCTTCTTCTTCTTGTTCACCCTCTTCTCATTCTTTTTCTTGTTCTGCTTCAACTTCTTCTTCTTCTTCTTCTTCTTCTTCTTCTTCTCTTCATTTTTTTGTCCATCTTCTTAGGAAAAATGGGACAAGCAGCTAAAGATGATTATTTTAAAGATTATCTTGACACAGAAGATCAAGATGATGCTTTAGGCGATGATAGTATGGAAGCGCTTGCCCTTATTGATTAACGAAGCATGGTGGGACCCAAGACTCAGGCACACTATGAAAAGCAAAGATGCATTAGCAAAAGAAGGGCATACTATCAAAAGAAAAAAAGGGCCCATTTTCAAAAGAAAAGAAGATGCTGCAATTCACTAGCACTCTATTACTTCGTTTCTAAGAAACTTCCTTCTATAAATATGCCCCTCTTGTGTGTTTTTGAGTGTGGTGTTGTGTGCTTTCTCAAGTTTTTGAAGTTCTCTGAAGTGTTTGAAGCGAGTCTGTATAATTGGTATCAAGTTGATAAGTCATGGGTTCTATTATCTCATGAGTAATAAAAATGTTTTCTTTTGCATGATGTGGGATATTATGTATTATCCCATAATAGCCAAAAGGTATTTAGATGAATAGGTTTAACGTTACCTTTGTAGTTCGTTAACATTTTAATCTAATCATTTTTCCCATATAGATAGTGTATCTTGGTGAGGATATCCTTTCTTTTTTGGGAATTTTAAGGGATGGTAATAAAGGTATACCCTTTATTTGTGTTAATGTTTTATTTATTGTAATCATGTTGATTTTGAGTTTTCTGAACACTTCTAACTGTTCAAATTTTGACTCTATGGAGTCAAATTCAAACACTGTGGAGTTCGAACAAGATGTAATTTCATAGATAGAACTATCTTCAGATATTTCATCTATGGTTCCAATATTGATGGAATATTCTTCTAAATTTGGGATAATAACTTTCTTGATATTTACAGGACATTCATTTGCATAATTTCCTTTATTACACTTAAAACATCTACAATATTTTTTTCCTTTCTTTTTTTTATATTTTTTAACAAATTTCTTTTTTCTAAATTTTTTATCAGATTTAAATTCAGGTTTCCATTTTCTTTTAGTGATTTTGTATTTTTGTTTTCTTTTATTTTTAAAAGATGGTTTAGAATATATTCTCCAATCATAGACTTGAGGACATCCATATATGTAATTTAAATCTTCTGAGAATTTTGAGCAACAAATTGGCCCATTCTAGAAGATTTTAAATTTTTACTCATTTCTTTTCAAGCAGACGTATTCTCACAAGTTTTTCCATAGCTTTTGCACAAGCTCTTCTGAGCATGCCAGTGTTATGGTGTCTCATAGTTCCTTGTGAGGATATTAATTCGTGATATTTAGCAGATATTATGTTATTCCAAGGGAATAATATTTTAGAAAAGAACCCTAGCATCCAAAATTCTTATTGAAGAGTTTTGTCTAAATGATAAATATAACCTATATATGTAGATACAAATTCATCAAGCATACATATATCACATAATTTTATTTTATAAAGTTTTTCTTCATAATTTTGATTTCCATTCAATTCTGCTCCAGTGAAATCGGCTATAATAATGAGATTAACATTTCTATTATTGGTTGTTTAGCTGGTTGTTGTAAAATGTTTTGGTATTTAGGTGAGTTATTTTTTTCAAAATTTGTTAACCAAGCTAAAGCATTTTCTTCCCAATAAGAAGTAGCAAACTGAATGTATTTTGCTACAGTCATAGTGGGAGGAAGCATAAATATAGTTCCTTTTATTTTTTTTGTCCATTCTACACCACAATCTTTTATTTTTTATATGAAATATGATCTATATTTAATGTTAATCCCTAAGTAGAGGAATCTCTTCTTTCTTCAAGATGTCAATTTTTATTTTTATGATAGTTTTGCCAGTGAGAGCATTTACCATAATTTATCATGATAGAATAAGGAGTTGCATGAACTTATTCTAAGTTATCTCCTCGAGATTCTCCCATATGGACTTCTGAACAAGGTGTTGGTATGTGAGTGGGTGGAGGTGGAGGTTCATGAGGAGGTGATTGAGGTACATAGCGAAGAGGTATGGGTAGATAAAGTGTACTACTTTCTCCTCTTTCTATGTTAATTTTATAGTCTATTTGTGATCTATAGAGGTCTATTAATTGTTGATTTTGTTCATAATATAAATAAATTTTTTCACTAGAAGTTTCTCTAGTTAATTCTTGTTTTTGAAGTTCTAAGAACTTAGAATAAACTGATTTATCTAATTTTTGTAAATCCATAATCTTATCTAAAGATTTAAGTTTAACCATTAATGTTTGGTTAATTTTGTTCCAAGATAATAGAATGTAGAGGTTGTAGGTATATTACTAGTTTTATTATCTTCGAGTTTTTGAATTTTATCTTTGATTTCTTTTAACTTATCTACGATAAAGTTTAGAATTCCTGCTATGGCAGGGTCTTGTCCTACTGTGGTAGGTAAATGGATTATGTGTTCATAATCCTATGTATTTGATACTTGACAATGATAAGCATTATTAGGAACTAAAATTTCTTTCATACTTTTAAGTCTTTA
>JAIUJO010000338.1:320000-335000 GCA_023846275.1 Vanilla planifolia
CCCTATTTTTTTCGTCTCTTCTTCATCTTCTTCTTCTTCATCATCATCTTCTTCTTTTTCTTCTTCTCTTCTTCTTCTCCTTCCTCTTCTTCTTCTTCTTTTTCCTCTTTTTTCCCTATCTTCTTCCTCCATTTCATCATCATCATCATCTTCTTCTTCTTCTTCTTCTTCATCATCATCTTCTTCTTCTTCTTCTTCTATTTCTTCTTCTTCTTATACTTCCTCCTCCTTCTCTTCTTTTACTTCTTCTTCTTCTTCTACTACTACTACAACTACTACAACTACTACATCTTCTTCTTTTTCTTCTTCCACTTCTTATTTTTCTTCTTCTTGTTCGCCATCTTCAACTACTTCTTCTTCTTCTTCAACTTTTTCCTATCGTTCTTTTTTCTCTTCTTTCTCCTCTTGTTCCTCTACTTTCTCTTCTTCTTTCTCTTTTTTTAATTCTTCTTCCGCTTCTTTTTCTTGCTATTATTTTTCTTCTTTTTGTTCTTCTTCTTCTTTCACTTCTTCTACTTCTTCTTCTTCTTCCACTTCTTCTTCTTCCTCTTTAACTTCTTCAACTTCTTCCTCTTCTACTTCCTCTTCTTCCCCTTCTTCTTCTTGTTCCTCTTCTTCTTCTTCTTCTTCCTCCTCTTCTTCTCTTCTTCTTTTTCTTTATTTTCTTCCTCTTCCGCTACTTCTTCTTCGTCACCTTCTTCTTCTTCTTCTTCTTCCTTCTCTTTTACCTTATATTTCTTGTCTTCTTATTCTTCTTCCTCTTGTCGCTTCTTGTTCTTCTTTTTTTTTCTTCTATCGTTCTTCTTCTTCTTCTTCTTCTTCCCATCTTCTTCTTCTTCTTCTTCTTCTCTTTCTTCATCTACTTCTTCCATTCTTCTTCTTCTTCTATTACTTTTCCTTTTCTTCTTCTTCTTCTTCATTTTCTTGTTCATTTTATTATTCATCTTCCTCTAGTTCTTTTTGTTCTTCTAGTTTTTCTTCTTCTTCTCCTTCTTCTTCTTCTTCTCCTTCATCTTCTTCTTCTCCTTCTTCTTTCCCTTTCTCTTGATCTTATTCTTCCTCCTCCTCTTCATTGCTTTCTCCCTCTTTTTGTTCTTCTTCTTCATCTTATACCTTATTCCTTCTTCCATCATCCTTATTTCTTATTCTTTCATATTTCTTCCTTTTACCTTCTTCCCTCTTATTTCTTCTTTCTTTATTTTTCCTTCTTCTTTCTTCTTTCTTCCTTCTTCTTTCTCCTTCCTTCTTTTCTCTTTCAACTTACTTATTTTTTCTTCTTTCTCCTTCTTCTTCTTCTTCTTCCTCATCTTCTTCTTATTCTTCTTCTTCTTCTTCCTCTACTTCTTCGTGTTCTCCTTCTTCTTCTTCCCCTTCCTTTTCTTCTACTTCTTTCTCCTCTTCTTCTCCCTCCTGTTCTCCTTCTTTTTCTTCTTCATCATTTTCATCTTCGTCTTCTCCTTTTCTTCTTCTTCCTTTCCCTACTCTTCTTCTTGTTCTACTTTTTCCACCTCTACACCTTTTCTTCCCCTTGTTCTTGTTCTTGTTCTTCTTTTTCTTCTTTTCTTCTTCTTCTTGTTCTTCTTCGTCTTTTCTTCTTCTTCTTCAACATATGGTGCTACTTCTTTTTCTTCCTGCTCTTCTTCTTCTTCTTCACCTTAAACTTCTTCCTCTTCTTCTTTTTTTTCCTAATCTTCTTCCACTTCCTCTACTAATTCTTCTTCTTTCTATTTTTCCTCTTCTTCCTCTTCTTCTTCTTCTTCTTCTTCTCCTTCTATTTCTTCTTTTCTTCTAATTCTCCTCTTTTTCTTTTTTTTCTACTTCTTGTTCTTCTTCTTTTTTTAATTCTTCTTCCACTTGCTCATCTTCTTCCTCTTCTTGTTCTTCCTCTTCTTCTTCTTCTTCTTCCTCTTCTTATTCTTCTTCTTCTTTTGCTTCTTCTTCTTCATCATCTTCTTCTTCTCCTCCTTCTTCTTATTCTACTTTTTCTTCTACTCTTCTTCTTTTACTTCTTATTCTAGTTCTTCTTTTTCCTATTCTTCTTCTTCTTCTTCTTCTTTATTCATCATCTTCTTCTTTCTCTACTTCTTCTTCTTCTATTTCTTCTTCTTCTTCTTCTTCTTCTTTTGTTCCACCTTCTTCTTCATCTTCTTCTTCTACTATTACTTCTTCTTCTCCTTGTTATTCTTCTTCTTGTACATCTACTTCTTTTACATCTTCTTCTTCTTCTTCTTCTTCTTCTTCTTCTTATTCTTCTTCTTCTACTTCTTCCACTTCTTCTGGTTCTTCAAGTTCTACTTCTTTTTCTTCTTCTTCTTTCTATTTTATTCTTATTCTTCTTCTTCATTTCTTCTTCTTCTTTCTTTTGTTGTTCTTCTTCATCTTCTTTCTCTTCTTCTTCTTCTTCTTCTCTTCTCGTTCTGCTTCTCCTACTATTACTTCTCGTTCTCCTCTTCCTTCTTCTCCTTCTACTTTTACTTCTTTTTCTTCTTCTTTTTCTTTATTTTTTTTTCTTTTTCTTCCTTTTTTTCTTTCTTCTTTTTTATTATGACTTCCCTTTTCTTTCTAAATTCCTACTTCCACATTCCTTCTTCTTCTTCCTTCTTTTTTTATTTTTTCTAGTTTCTTCCTTCTTTTTTCTTCATTCTTCTTCTTCTTTATTCTTCTCACTTTTTCTTTTTAGTTTTTCCTTTTCCTTTCTTCTTTCTTTCTTCTTCTTTCTTTCTTCTTCTTCTTCTTTTTTATTCTTTTTCTTCATCTTCTTCTTTTTTATTCTTTTTCTTCTTCATCTTCTTCGTTTTATTTTTTCTTCTTCTTATTCTTCTTCTTCTACTTCTTCTTTTTCTTCTTCTTTTCCCCTTCATTATCCCTAACCCTTAATCCCTAATCCCACTCTCCCTGATCCCTAATCTATAATATCTAATATGTAATCATTAATCCATCCTCCTGAATCCCTAATCACTAATCGCTAATCCTTAATCTCTAATCCTTAATACCCAAAGCCAAATCCTTATTCCTTAATCTTTAATCCATCCACAACTCTTAATCCCTAATCCTTAATCCCTAAAACCTAATCCCTAATCTCTAATCTATAATCCATAATACCTAATCTTTAATACAATCCTTAATCTCTAATTCAATTTACGTAATCCCTAATCTTTAGTCTCTAGTTTAAATCTCTAAACTCTAATCTCTTATCCTGAATCTCTAATCCCAAATCTCTAACCTCTAAACCTTAATTCATAATTCTTAATCCTTAATTCTTAATTTCTAAACCCTAATTCTTAATACTTAATCTTTAACCTATTAATCCCTAATTCATAATCTCTGATCTATAATCTAATCTCTTATCTCTAATCCTTAATCCTTAATCCTAAATCCCAAATCGTTATTTTCAAAATCTTATTCCCTAATCCATGAACCTTAGACCTTAACCCTAACAATTATTCCCTAATCCTTAATTCTTAATCCTTAATCTCAGTTGTCTAATCCTTAATCCCTAATCCTTAATCCTTAAGCCTCAATTCATAATTCTGAATCCATCTTTCCTTAATGTCTTATACCTATGCCCTAATACTTAATTCTTAATCCCTAAGCCATCATTCACTAATCCATAGTCTGTCTTCTTCTTTTTCTTCTAGATCTTCTTCATATTCTTCATCTTCTTGCCATTCTTGTACTTCATCCCCTTCTTCTTCATCCTCCTCTTCTTCTTATTCCTCCTTTTCTTCTTCCTCTTCTTCTTCTTCTTCCTCTTCTTCTTCTTCTTCCTCTTCTTATTCTTCTTCTTCTTCTTATTCTTCTTCTCCTTCCTCTTCTTCTTCTTCTTCTTCTTCTTTTTCCTCTTCTTGATCTTCTCCTTCTTCCTCTTCTTTCTCTTCTTTTTCTTCTCTATTTTTTCTTCTTCTACATCATCATCTTCATTTTCTTCTTCCTCATCTTCTTCTTTTGTTTCTTCTTCCACTTATTCCTCTTCTTCTTTTTCCATTTCTTCTTCTTCTTCTTTTCCTCATTTTCTTATTCTTTTTGTTCTTCTTCTTTCTCATCTTCCTCTTCTTCTTCTTCTTCTTCTACTTCTTCCATCTTTTCTTCCTCTTTTTCTTCTTCTTGCTCTTCAACTTTTTCTTCTTATTCTTCTTCTACGTCTTCTTCTTCTTCTTCATCATCATCATCTTCTTCTTCTTCTTCTTCCTCCACTTCTTCTTTGTCATCTTCTTCTTCTTCTTCTTCTCCTCCTTCTTCTTCTTTCCTAGTTCTTCTTATTCCTCTTCTTTCACTTCTTCTTCTACTTCCTCTTCTTCTCCTCCTCCTTGTTGTTCTTCTATTTCTTCTTATTTTTGTTCTTCTTTGACTTCTTCTACTTCTTCTCCTCCTTCTTCTCCTTCTCTTTCTCTTTGTCTTTCTCCTATTACTTTTGCTTGTTCTTCTTCTCCTTCTTTTTCTCCTTCTTCATCTCTTTCTCCTTCTTCTTCTTCTTCTCCTTCTCCTCCTCCTTCTCGTCATCCTCCTTCTACTTCTCTTTCTCCTTCTTCGTCTTCTTCTTCTTCTTCTTCTAAGTTATTTCTTCTTTCTTCTTTTTTCTTTCTTCTTTCATTTTTGAACATTTTTCTTTCTTCTTTCTTCTTTCTTCTTTCTTCTTCCTTCTTCCTTCATTCTACTTCCTTCTTGCTTCTTCTTTATTGTTCATCATCTTCTTCCTCTTCTTCTTCTTCTTCTTCTTCTTCTTCTCTTTCCTCTTTTTCTTTCTCCTTTTCTTCTTCTTTCTTCCTTCTTTCTTCCTTTTTTCCTTCTTCCTTCTTCCTTCTCCCTAATCCATTATCCCTAATGCCTAATCCTTAATCCATAATCTTGACTCCCTAATCCCTAATTCTTAATCTGAAATCCTTAATCTCTAATCCTTAATCCTTAATAATTAATCTATTAATTCTTAATTCCTAATCAATAATTCCTTCATCTCTAATCCCCAATCCCTAATCCTTAATCCTTAATATCTAATCATTAATCCTTATTACTTATTCTCAAATCTTTATTCATTAATTCTTAATTCTTGATCTTTAAAGCCTAATCCCTAATTGCTAACTCCCAAATTCTTAATCCTTAATCCCTACCTCCCTAATCTTTAATCAATATTCCCTGATACCTAATCCCTAATCCTTCATTCCTTAATCCATAAACCTTAATCCTTAACCCCTCATCCCTAATCTATCTCTTTTTTCCTCTGTGCCTTATTCTTCTTCTTCCTCTACTTCATCATCATCATCTTCTTCTTCATCTTCTTCTTCTTCTTCTTCCTCTTCTTCTTCGTCATCATCATCATCATCTTCTTCTTCTTCTTCTTCTACTTCATTTCTTATTCTTCTTATTCCACTTCTTCTTCCACTTCTTCTTGCACTTCTTCTACTTCTTCTTCTTCTTCATCTTCTTCTTCTTCTATTTTTTCTTCTTGTTCTTTTTCCTCTTCTTCTTCTTCTTCTTCTTCTCCTCCTCCACTTCCTCCTTCTTCTCCTTCTCATTCTCTTTGTGTTTCTTCTTCTACTACTCCTTTACTTCTTCCACTTCTTTTACTCCTTCTCCTTCTTCTTCTCTTTCCCCTTCAACTATTTCTCTGTATCCTTCTCCTTCTCCTTGCCCTCCTCCTTCTCCTCATATTCCTTCTACTTCTCCTTCTCTTTCTTCTTCTTCTTCTTCTTGCACTTTCTTCTTTCTTCTTTCTTCTTTCGTTTTTCTTCATTCTTATTTCTTCTTTTTATTTTCTTCATTCTTCTTTCTTCTTCCTTGTTCGTCTTTTCTTCTTCCTTCTTCTTTATTGTCCATCTTCTTCTTCCTCTTCTTCTTCTTCTTCTTCTTCCTCTCCATCTTCTTCTTCTTCTTCTTCTTCTACTTCTTCTTCATCATCATTTTCTTCTTCTTCAGCTACATAACATTCTTCTTCTTCCACTTCTTCTTCTTACAGTTCTTCTTCTTCTTCTTCTTCTTCTTTTTCCTCATCTTCTTCTTCTTCTTCTACTTCTTCTTCTGCTTCTTCTTCTTTTACTTCTTCATTTTCTTCTTCTTCTTTTAGTTCATCATCTTTTTCTTCTTTCTTGTTTTCTTCTTTTATTCCTCCTCTTCTTCTGCATCTTTCTCTTCTTCTTCTTACTCTTCCTGTTTTTCTTTATCTTCTTCTTCTTTTTCCTTTTTCATTTCTTCTTCCTCTTCTTCTTCTTCTTCTTTCTCTTCTTTATCTTCTTCTTCTTCTTCTTCTCCTTCTTCTTCCTCTTCTTTTTTTTCCACTTCTTCTTCATCTTCTACTTCTCTGTCCCCTTCTACTACTTATTTCTCTTTTTCTTTTTCTCCCTCTCCTTCTTCTTCTCCTTCCAAACTTTTTTCTTCCTCTTCTTCTTCTCCTCGTTCCACTTCTTTTAATTCTTCTACTTCTTCCTATTCTTCCTCACCTTCTTCTTCTCCTTTTTCTTATCTTCTTTTTCTTATTATTATTATTATTATTATTGCTCTTCTTCTTTTTATTTTTCTTCTTTTTCTTCTTCTTCCACCTCTTCTTTTTCTTCTTCTTTTTGTTCTTCTTCTTCTTCTTCGCATTCTTATTCTTCTTCTTCATTTTCTTCTTCTCCTTCTTCATCATCATCATCTTCTTCTTCTTCTTCTTCTTCTCCTCCTTCTCCTTCTTCTACTTCTTCTTCCTTTTCCACTTCTTCAACTATTTCTTCTTCTTCATCATCATCAGCATCTTCTTCTTCTTCTACTACTACTGATTCTCCTTCTTCTCCTTCTTCTTCTTCTCCTTCTTCATAACCATCATCATCATCTTCTTCTCCTTCTTCTTCTTCTTCTTCTCTTACTTTTTCATCTTCATCATCATCATCATCATCTTTTTCTTCTTCTTCTTCTACTACTACTTCCCTTCTTCTTCTTCTTCTTCTTCTTCTTCTTCTTCTACTTCTTCAGTTCTTCTTCCTTTTCTTCTTCTCTTCTTCTTCTTAATGTACTTAATATTATTATTGTTATTATTATTATTACTATTATTATTATTATTACTATTCTTTTTCTTTGCCTACATCTTCCTCTTCCTCTACTTCTTCTTCTTCTTCTTCTTCTTCTTTTTCTTCTTACTCTTATTCTTATTCTTATTCTTCTTCTACTTCTTCTTCTTCTTCTTCTTCTTCTTCTTCTCCTCCTACTTTTACCACTACTATTACTACTTCTTTTTGTTCTTCTTCTATTATTTTTACTTCTTCTTCTAGTTCTTCTTCTTCTTCTTCTTCTTCTTCTCCTTCTATTACCACTATTATTACTACTTCTTCTTTTTGTTCTTCTTCTATTACTTTTACTTCTTCTTCTAGTCCTTCATCTTCTTCTTTTCCTTCTTTTTCTTATTTTTCTTCTTCTTGTTCATCTTCTTTTTCTTCTTCTTCTTCTTCTTCGTGTTCTTCTTTATCATCTTGTTCTTCTTTTTCCTTTTCTTCTTGTTGTTGTTCTTCTTCTTTTACTTCTTCTTCCTCTGCTTCTTTTTTCTCTTCTTCTTCTTCGTTTACTTCTCCTTCTACTTCCTCTTCTTCTTCTTCCACTTCATCTTGATCTTCTACATCTCCTTCCACATCTACTTCTACTTCTTCTATCTTTTGTTCTTGTCCTCCCTCTTCAACTTCTTCTCCTTACACTATTTTCTCTTCCTCTTCATCTTCTTCTCGATCCACTTCTTCTTTTACTGCTTGTCCTTCTTGCAATTCTTCTTCACCTTCTTCTTCTCCTTTTTCTTCTTCTTATTTTTCCTCATCTTCTTCTTCTTCTAATTGTTCTTCTTCTTTTTTCTTCTCCCTCTTCTTCTTTTTCTTCTTCTTCTTCTTCTTCTTCTTCTTCTTATCCTTCTTCTTCTTCTTCTACTTCTCTTTCTCCTTTGTCATCTTCTTCTTCTTCTTCATCATCATCATCTTCTTCTTCTTCTTCTTCTTCTTCTTCTCCTACTCTTACTTCTTCTTCCACTTCTTTTGCTTCTTCTTCTTCTTCTTCTTCTTCATGTTCTTCTTCTTCCTCTTCTTCTTATTCATCTACTACTTCTTCTTCCTTTCCTTTTTCTTCTTCTTCTTCTTCATACCCATCATTATCATCTTCTTCTCCTTCTTCATCATCTTCTTCTTCTTCTTTTACTTCTTCATCTTTCTCTTGTTCTTCTTCTTCTTCTTCTTCTACTACTACTACTACCACTACTAGCAATACTACTACTTCTTCCCTTCTTCTTCTTCTTCTTCTTCTATTTGTTCTTCTAGACGTAGTTCTTCTTCTTCTTATAATTATTATTCATCTTCTTCTTCTTCTTCTTCCCCTTCTATTTCTTCGCCTACATCTTACTCTTCTACTATTTCTTCTTCTTCTTATTCTTCCTTTTCCTATTCTTCTTCTACTTCTTCTTCTTCTACTAGCGCTACTATTACTAATTTTTCTTCTTTTTGTTCTTCTTTTACTTCTTTTACTTCTTTTTCTTCTTTTTCTTTTATTGTTCATCTTCTTCTTCTTCCTCTTCTTCTTCTTCTTCTTCTTCTTCTTCTTCTTGTTCATCTTTTTCATCCTATTCTTCTTGTACCTCTTCTTCTTCTTTCTCTTCCTCCTCTTCTTCTTCTTCTTCCTCTTCTTATACTTCTTTTTTTTCATCAAATTTTATTTCCTCTTTTTCTTTTACCTCTTCTTCCACCTTTTGTTCCTCATCATAGTTTTCTTCTTCTTCATCATCTTCTTCTTCTTCATATTCTTTGTCTCCTTCATATTTTTCTTCTTCTTTCTCTTCTACTCCCTTTTCTTCCTCTTCTACTACTACTACTTTTTCTTCTTCTTCCTCTCCTTCTTCTACTTCTTCTCCATCTTCATTTCTTCTTCTTTTTCTTCTTCTTCTTCTTTTTCTTCTTCTTCTTCTTTTTCTTCTTCTTCTAATTCTTCTTCTACTTCTTGTACTACTTCTTCTACTTGTTCTTCTACATCTTTTTCTTCTTCTATTTTTTCTTTTTCTTCTTCTTTTACTTCTTATTATTCTTCTTCTTCTTTTACTTCTTATTATTCTTCTTCTTCTACTGCTACTTCTACTTTTCTTCTTCTTCTTCTTCATGTCCTTCTTCTTCTTCTTCTTTTAATTCTTTTTCTTCTTCTTCTTCTTCTTCTTCTTCTGCTTCTCATTCT
The DNA here is from genome assembly GCA_023846275.1 of Vanilla planifolia. NCBI lineage: Eukaryota > Viridiplantae > Streptophyta > Magnoliopsida > Asparagales > Orchidaceae > Vanilla > Vanilla planifolia. The sequence continues at coordinate 329,163 of JAIUJO010000338.1, forward strand.
TTTTCTTCTTCTTCTTCTTCATCTTTTCTACTTCTTTTTTTCTTCTTCCTCTTCTACTTCTTCTTCTTCTTCTTTTTCTTCTTCTTCTACTTCTTCTTCTTCTTCTTCTTCATCATCATCTTCTTCTTCTTCTTATTCCTTTCCTTCTTATTCTTCTTCTTCTACTTCTGCTTCTTCTTCTTCTACATTGTGTTTTTCTTCTTCCTTTTCTTCCTTTTCTTCTTCTCCTTCCCTTTTTCTTCTTCTTCTTTTGCATCTTCTTGATCTTCTTCTACTTATTGTATTTCTTCTTCTTATCCTACTTCATCTTCATCTTCTTCTTCCTCTTCTTCTTCTTCTTCTTCCTCTCCATCTTCTTCCTTTTCTTCTTCTACTTCTTTCTATCCTTCTTCCTCTTCTTCTTCTTCTTCCCCTTCTTCTCCTTCTTCACCTTCTTTTTCTTCTTCTTCTTCTTCTTCTTCTTCTTCTTCTTCTCCTTTTTCTACATCTTCTTTTTCTTCATCTTGTTCCACTTTTTCCTTTTGTTCTTCTTCTTCTTCCTCTAATTCTTCTTCTCTTCTTCTTCTTCTTCTTTCAGTTCTTCTTCTTCTTCATCTTCTTCTTCTTACCCTTCTTGATCTTCTTTTTTTTCATTTTCTTCTTATTCTTCTTCATCATCTTCTTCTTCTTCTTCTACTTTTTCCTTTTGCTCTTCTACGTTTCTTTATTCTTCTTTTTCTTATTCTTCTTCTTCTTTTTCGACTTCTTCATCTTCTTCTTCCTCTTCTTCTTCCACTTCTTCTTGCTCTACTTCTTTTTCTTCTTCTTTTTGCTCTTCTTCTTCTTCTTCTTCTTCTTCCTCCTATTGTTCTTCCACTTCTTCCTCTTCTTCTTCTACCACTTCTTCTTCCTCTTCTTTTCCTTTTTCTTATTCTTCATCTTTTATTTTTTCCTACTCTTCTTCCTCTTCTTATTCTTCCTCTTCTTCTTCTTCCTCTTCCTCTTCTTCTTCCATTTTGTCTTCTTCTTCTTCCTCTGGTTCCTCTTTTTCTTCTTCCTTTTCTGTTACTTCTACTTTTACTTCTTCTTCTTCTTTTTCTTCTTCTTCTTCCTCCACCTACTCGTCTTCATCTTCTTCCTCCTTTACCTCTTCTTCTTCTTCTTCTTCTTCTTCTTCTCCTTCTTTTCTTCTTCTTCTTCTACTACTTTTGCTTCATCTTCTTGTTCTTCTTCTCCTTTTTCTACTTCATTTACTTCTATTTTTTCCTCTTGTTCTTCTTCTTCTTCTTCATTTTCTTTTTCTTTTTCTTTTCTTCTTGTTTTTACTCTTGTTCCTCTTCCTCATCTTCTTCTTCTTCACTTCTTCTTCTTCTCCTTCTTCCTCTTCTTCTTGTTCTTCCTCTTGTTCTTCTTCCTTTTCTTATTCTTCTTCTTCTTCTTCTTCTTCCTCCTCCTCCTCCTCTTCTTCTTCTTCTTGCACCCTTTGTTTTTCTTGCTCTTCTTCTTCTTTTTCATCTTCTTCTTCTTCTCTTTCTTCTTCTTCTTCTTTTATTCTTCTGCTTACTCTTCTTCTTCCTCTTTTTGAACTTCTTCTTCTTTTACTATTTCTTCCTCTTCTTCTTCTTCTTCTTCTTCATCATCTTCTTCTTCTTCTTCCTGTTCCTCTTCTTCTTTTTCCTCATCTTCATCTTCTTCTTCTTCCACTTCTTTCTCACCTGTTGCATCCTCTTCTACCTCTTCTTATTCTTCTTTCTCTTCTTGTTCATCTTCTTCATCTTCTTCTACTTCCTATTCTTCCCCTTCTTCTTCTTGTTCTTCTTCTTCTTCTACTTTTCCTTCTAATTCTTCTTCTTCTTCTACTTCAACCCCAACTTCTTCTTCTTCTTCTTCTCCTTCTGTTTGCTATTTTACTTCTTCCTCTTCCTCTTCTTCTTCTTCTTAATCCCTAATTCCTTATCCACACTTAATCCATAATCCTTAATCCTTAATCACTATCCTCTAATACTTAATCTCCAAACCCTAATCACTAATATATAATCCATAGTCTCAAATCTCTAATCTTTAATCCTTAATCACTAGGTTCTAATCCTTAATCCTAAATTGTATTTGTAATGGCTTAAACTCTAATCACTAATCTTTAATCTCTAATCCTTAATTCTTTTTCTTCTTCTTTGTTATTCTTTTACTTCTTTTTCTTCTTCTTCTTCTTCTTCTTCTTCTTCATCTTTTTATTCTTCCACTTCTTCCTCTTCTTCTTCTTCTTCTTTCTGCTTCTTGCTCTCCTTTTACTTCTTATTATTCTTCTTCTTCTTCTTTTTCTTCTTCCTTCATCATCTTCTTCATCTTCCTCTTCTACATCAACTTCATCTTCATCATCATTATCATCATTGTCTTCTTCTTCTTCTTCTTCTTCTACCTCTTCTTCTTCTTCATCTTGTCCTTGTTCTTCTTCTTCTTCTTCTTCCTCTTCTTCTTCCTTTTTTCCTCTCCTTCTTCTTCTTCTACTTCTTTGTCTTCTTCTTCTTCAATCTTCTTCCTCTTCTTCTTCTTCTTCTTCTTCTTCTTCTTCTTCTTTCTTATTCTTCTATTTCTTTTTCTTCTTTGCCTTCTTCTTCTTCTTCTTCTTCTACATCTTCTTCTTCTTTTTCTTCTTCTTCGACTTTTTCTTCAAATTCTTCTTATTCTTATTCTTCTTCTTCTTCTTCTCCTTCTTATTCTTCTTATTTTTATTATTTATCATCATCTTCTTGTTCTAATTCTTCTTCTTCATCTTCTTCTTCTTCTGCTTCTTCTTCTCCTTCTTCATCTTCTTCTTCTTCCTTTTCTTCGTCTTCCTCTTCTACTTCTTCTTTTTCATTTTCTTCTTCTTCTGCCTCTTTTTATTCTTCTTTCTCTTCTTCTTCTTCTTCTTCTTCTTCTTCTTCCTCTTCTTTTTATTCTTGTTCTTCTTCTTCTTCTTCTTCTTCATCTTCTTGCTATTCTTCATCTACATCATCTTCTTTTTGTTCTTCCTCTTCCTCTTCTTTTTCTTCTTCTTCTTCTTCTTCTTCTTCTTCTTCTTCTACTTTTTCTACTTCTTCTTCTACTACTTCTCGTTTCCTCCCCTTCTTCTTCTTCTACATCTTCTTCTTCTTCTTCTTCTTCTTCTTCTACTTCTACTTCCCCTTGTTTTTCCTCATCCTCTTATTCATCTTCTTATTGTTCTTCTTCTTCTTCTTCTTCTTCTTCGTTCTTATTCTCCTTCATCATCTTCTTCTTCTTCTTCCACTTCCTCTTCTTCTTCTTCTTCTTCTTCTTTTACTTATTCCACTTCTTCTTCTTCTTCTCTTTCCTCTTCTCCTTCCTGTTCTTCTACTTCTTCTTCTTCTTCTTCCTCTACTTCTACTTCTTCTTCTTCCTCTACTTCTACTTCTTCTTCTTCAACTTCTTCTTTTTCTTCTTCTTTGTCTTTCTTGTCCACTTCTTCTTCTTCTTCATTTTTCTACTTCTTCCACCTCTTCTTTTTGTTCTTCTTCTTTTACAACTTCTTCTTCTTCTTCTTCCTTCTTATTCTTCTAGTTCTTATTGTTCATCATCATCTTCTTCTTCTTCTTCTTCATCTTCTTCTTCTTCCTCTTCTTCTTGTTCTCCTTCTTTTACTTATACTTCCCCTTCTTCTACTTCTTCTTCTTCTTTTCCTTGTTCTCATTCTTCTTCTCCTTCTTCTTCATCCTCTTATTCTTCTTTTTCTTCTTCTTCTCCTCCTCCTCCTTCTTCTTCTTCTGCTTCTTCTTTTATTTCTTCTTCTTCCTCTTCTTCTTCTTCTTTCTTACTCTTCTACATCTTCTTTTTCTTCTTCTTCTACATCTACTTCAATTTCTTCATCTTCTTTCTCTTCTTTTTCTTCTTATTCTTCTTCTTCTTCTTCTTCTTCTTCTTCTTCTTTTCTTCTTTTTATTATTCTTGTTCTTCTTCTTCTTCTGCTTTCTTGTTCTTCTTCTTCTACTTCTTCTTCTTCTCCTTCTATTTCTTCCTCTTCTTCTTCTTCTTCGTCTTCTTTCTTATTCTTTTACTTCTTTTTTTTTCTTCTTCTTCTTCATCTTTTTATTCTTTCTCTTCCTCTTCTTCTTCTTCTTCTTTCTTATTCTTGTTCTCCTTTTACTTCTTATTATTCATCTTCTTTCTTTTCCTTCTTCTTCTTCTTTTTCTTCTTCCTTCTTCATCTTCTTCATCATCTTCATCTACTTCTTCTTCATCATCATCATTATCATCATCGTCTACTTCTTCTTCTTCTTCTTCTTCTACCTCGTCTTCTTCATCTTCTCCTTTTTCTTCTTCTTCTTCTCTTACTTCTTCCTCTTCTTCATCTTCATTCTTCTTGCTCTTCATCTTCTTCTTCTTCTTCTTACCTGTTCATCTATTTCTTTTTCTTCTTTGCCTTCTTCTTCTTCTTCTACATCTTCTTCTTCTTTTTCTTCTTCTTCGACTTCTTCTTCTACTTCTACTTCTTGTTCTTGTTCTTCTTCTTCTTATTATTCTTATTCTTTATCATCATCTTCTTGTTCTTCTTCTTCTTCTTCGTCTTCTTCTTCTTCTGCTTCTTCTTCTTCTTCTTCTTCTTCTTCTTCCTTTTCTTCTTCTTCTTCTTCTACTTCTTCTTCTTTTCCATTTTCTTCTTTTTGTTCTTCTTCTTCTTCTTCTTCTACCTCTTTTTATTATTTTTCTTCTTCTTCTTCTTCTTCTTGTTCTTCTTCTTCTTCTTCTTTTCTTCTTCTTCTTATTCTTCTTCTTCTTCTTCTTCTTCCTATTCTTCTTCTAGTTCTTCTTCTTCTTCTTCATCTACATCATCATCTTGTTGTTCTTCCTCTTCTTCTTCTTCTTTTTCTTCTTCTTCTTGTTCTTCTTCTTCTTCTTCTTCTTCTACTTCTACAACTTCTTCTTCTTCTACCTCTTCTCCTTTCTTCTCCTTCTTCTTCTACTACTTCTTCTTCTTCTTCTCCTTCTTCTTCTTCTTCTACATCTTCTTCCCCTTCTTTTTCCTCCTCTTCTTATTCTTCTTCTTATTGTTCTTCTTCTTCTTCTTTCATCTTTTTCGACTTCCTTTTGCTTCTTCTTCTTCTTCTTCTTCCAATTCCTCTTCATCTTCTTCTTCTTCTTCTTTTTTTACTTCTTCCATTTCTTATTCTTGTCTTTCTTCTTCTCCTTCTTCTTTTTCTTCTTCTTCTTCTTCTTCTTCTTCTTCTTCTACTTCTTCATCTTCTACTTGTACTTCTTCTTCTTCATCTTGTTCTTTTTCTTCTTCTTTGTCTTCCTTGTCTGCTTCTTCTTCTTATTAATTCTTCTACTTCTTCCAACTCTTCTTTTTGTTCTTCTTGTTTTACTCCTTCTTCCTTCTTATTCTTCTAGTACTTCTTCTTCATCATTATCTTCTTCTTCTTCTTCTTCTTCTTCTTCTTCTTCTCCTTCTCCTTCTTTTACTTCATCTTCTCCTTCTTCTTCTTCTTTTTCTTGTTCTCCTTCTTCTTCTTCTACTTCTTATTCTTCATCCTCTTCTTCTTCTTCTTCTTCTCCTCCTCCTTCTTCTTCTACTTCTTCTACTTCTTCTTCTCCTATTCTTTTCCATCTTCTTCTTCTTCTTCTTCTTCTCCTCCTTTTTCTTCTTCTTCTTTCTCTTATTCTTCTTCCTCATCTTCTTTTTCTTTTTCTTCTTCTTCTTCTTCTTATTCTTCTTCCTCTAGTTCTTCTTTTTCCTCCTTTTCTTCTTCTTCTACTACTTCTTGTTCTCCATATTCTACATTTTCTTCTTCTTCTTTTTCATTTTTTCTTTTTCTTCTTTTTTCTTGTACTTGTTCTTCTTCCTCTTCTTCTTCTTCCTCCTCC
>JAIUJO010000338.1:337500-342500 GCA_023846275.1 Vanilla planifolia
TTCCTGGTCTAAATCTTCTACATTGTCTTCTTCTTCTTTTTCATCTTTTCTTTTTCTTCTTTTTTCTTCTATTTCTTCTTCCTCTTCTTCTTCTTCCTTCTCCTCTTCTTCTTCTTCTTCATCAACTTTATCTTTCTCTTCTTCTTCTTCTTCTTCATCATCCTCTTCTTCATCTACTTTTTCTTTTTTCTGCTTCTTCTTCTTCTTCTACTTCTTCTAGTTCTTTTTCTTCTAATTCTTCTTCATCTTCTTTCTTCTTGTTCTTCTTCATCTACTATTTCTTATTGTTATTCCTCTTTCCCCTTCTTCTTCTTCTTCTTCTTCTACATGTTCGACATCATCTTATTCTTCTTCTTCTTCTTCTTTCTTCTTCTTCTTCATCATCATCATCTTCTTCTTCTTCTTCTTTTACTTCTTCTACTTCTTCTCCTTTCTTCTCCTTCTTCATCTTCTTTTACTTCTTCATCTTCTTCTTCTTCTTTCTTCTTCTTCTTTTACTTCTTCCTCTTCATCTTCTTATTCTTTTTCTTCTTCTCCTTCTTCTTTTTCTTCTTCTTCTTCTTCACTTGCTTCTTCATCACCATCATCTTCTTCTTTCTTATTCTTCTACTTCTTCTTTTTCTTCTCTTCTTCTTCTTCTTCATCGACTTCTTCTTCTTCTTTTTCTTCTTCTTTATCTTCTTCTTCTTCCTCCTCTACCTTTTTATCTTCTTCTTCTTTCTTCTTCCTTGTTAACTTTCTTCTTCTTCTTCTTCTACTTCTTCTTCTTCTTCTTCAACTTCTTCTTCTTTTTCTAATTCTTCTACTTCTTTTTCTTCTAATTCTTCATTCTCTTTCTTATTTTTCATCTTCCTCTTCTACTTCTTATTATTCTTCTTCTTTCTTCTTCTTTTTCTTCATCTTTTCCTTTTTCTTGCTCTTCCTTCTTCATCATCTTCTTCTTCATCTTCATCTTATTCTTGTTGTTCTTCTTCATCATAATCTTTTTCTTCTTCTTCTTCTTCTACTTCTTCCTATTCTTCTTCTCCTTCTTCTTCTCCTTTTACTTCTCCTTCTTCTTCTTCTTCTCTTCATCTTCTTATTTTTCTTCTTCAACTTTTTCTTCTTTCCCTTCTTCTTCTTCTTCATCATCGTCATCTTCTTCTTCATATTATTACTATTATTATTATTCTTTCTCTTCTACTTCAACTTGTTTAGCTTCTTCTTGTTCTTCTTCCTCTTCTTCTTCCTCCTCCTAATTTTCTTCTTCTTCTTCTTCTTCTTTTTCTTCTTCTTCTTCCTCTACATCTTCTACTACTTCTTTAGTTTCTTCTTCTTGTCCTTCTTCTTCTTCTTCAACTTCTTCTTCTACTACTCCTATTTTTCTACTTCTTCTTTCTTTCTTTTTCTTCTACATCATCTTCTTCTTGTTCTTCTAATTCTTCTTCTTCTTATCCTTGTTCTTCTTCTTCTGGTTTCTTATTCTTCTACTTCTTCTTCTTCTTCTTCTTTTTCTTCCTCTTCTTCTTCTTCTTCTTTGTCTTCTTCTTCGTCTTCCTCTTCTTCTTCTTCCTCTTCTTCTTCCTCTTCTTCTACTTCTTCTTCTATTCTTCTTCCTCTTCTTCTTCCTCTTCTTCTTCCTCTTCTTATTACTCTTCCTCTTCTTCTTCTTCTTCTTCTTCTTCTTCTTTTTCTTTCTTCTTCTTCTTTTTCTTTAACTTCCTCTTCTTCTCCTTTTTCTTCCTCTTCTTCTCTTAGTTCCTCTCCTTCTTCTTCCTCTTCTACTTCTTCTTCTTCTTCTTCTTCTTTCTCTTCTTCTTCGTCTTCTTTTTCTTCTTCTTCTTCTTATTCTTTTTCTTCATTTTATTCATCATCATCATCTTCTTTTTCTTGTTCTTCTTCTTCTAATTCTTCTTCTTCTTCCTCCTCTTCTTCTTCTTCTTCTTCATCTTTTCATCATCATCTTCTTCTTCTTCTTCTACCTTTTCTTCCTCTTCTTCATGTTCTTCGCCTTCCTCTTCTATTACTACTATATCTTCATCTTCTACTACTCCTTCCTCTTCTTCTTCTTCTTCCACTTCTTTTAGTTCTTCTTCTTCTTATTATTCTTTTTCTTCTTCTTCTTCTTCTCCTGCTCCTCCTCCTCCTTCTTCTTCTTCTTCATCCTCTTCTTCTTCATCTACTTCATCTTTTTCTTGTTCTTCTTCCTCTTCCTCCTCCTTCTCTTCTTCTTCTTCTTCTTCTCCTTTTTCTCCTGCTTCTTCTTCTTCTTCTTCTCCTTTTTCTTCTTCTACTTTTTCTTCTTTTTCTTCTTCTTCTTCTTCATCTTCTTCATCTACTTTTTCTGCTCTATCTTCTTCTACTTCTTCTTCTCCTTTCTTTTCCTTCGTCTTCATCTTCTACTTCTTCTTCTTCTTCTATCTTCTTCTTTTTTCTTCTTCTCGATCTTCTGCTTCTTCTTCTCTTCTTCTTCTCTTCATCTTTGTCTTCTTTCTTACTCTTCTACTTCTTCTTCATCATCATCATCTTCTTCTTCTAATTCTTCTTTTTTTTCTTCTATTTCTTTTTCTTCAACATCTTCTTCTTCATCTTCCTCTACTTCTTATTATTCTTCTTCTTTCTTCTTTTTCTTCCTTCTTCTTGTTCTTGTTCTTCTCCTTCTCCTTCTTAATCATTTTCTTATTCTTCTTCTTCTTCTTCTTTTACTTCTTCATCGTCTTCTTCTTCTTCTTCTTCTTCTTCCTGTTCTTCTTCTTCCTCTTCTTATTCGTCATCTTCTTCTTCTTTGTCTTCTTTTTCTTCTTCTACTACTTCTACTTCTTCTTATTCCTCTTTTTCTTAAGCTACTTCATCTCCTTCTAGTTCTTTATCTTCCTCCTCCTCCTCTTCTTCTTATTCTTCTTCTTCTTCTTTTTCTTCTACATTATCTTCTTCTTCTTCTTCTTATTCTTCTTCTTCTTCTACCTTCTTCATCTTCTTCTTCTTCTACTTCTTCTTCTTCTTCTTCTTCTTCTCCTTCTACTTTTTCTTCCTCTTCTCCTTCTTCTTCTTCTTCTTCTTCGACCTCCTCCTCTTCTTTTTTTATTTCTTCTTCTTCTTCTTCTTCCTCTTGATCTTCTTCTTATTTTGCTTTTTCTTCCTCTTCTTCCTCTCTTCATGTTCTTCTTCTTCTTCTTCTTGTTCTTCATCTTGTTCTTTTAATTCTTCTTCTTCTTCTTCTTCTTCTTCTTCTTTTTCTTCTTCTTCTTCTTCTTCTTCTTCTTCTTCTTCTGCTTTTCTTCATCTTCTTCTTCTTCTTCTTCCACCTCCTATTCCTCTTCTTCTTTTTCTTCTTCTTCTTCATCATCACCTTCTTCATCTTCTTGTTCTTCTTCTTATAATACTTCTTCTTCTTCTTCTTCTTCTTCTTCTACTACTACTTTTTCTCATTCTTCTCCTCTTCTTCTTTTACTAGTTCTACTTCTTCTTCTTCTACTTCTTCTTCTTTATTCTTCTTCTTCATCTTCTTCTACTACTTATTGTTCTTCTTCTTTCTTCTTGCACTTCTTCTACTTATTTCTCTTCTTCTACTTCTACTTCTTCTTTTTCTTTCACTTCTTCTTCTTCCTCCTCTTCTTCCTCTTCTTCCACTTCTTCTACTTCTTATTCTCCTTATTCTTCTATTTCTTCTTCTTCTTCTTCTTATTCTTCTTCTTCTTCTTGTTCTACTTCTTGTTCTTCTTCTTCCTCTTCTTCTTCATCATCTTCTTTTTCTTCCTCTTCTTCTTTAGCTACTTCTTCTTCTTCTTCTTCTTCTTCTTCCTCTTCTTCTTCATCTACTTCATCTTCTCTTGCTCTTCTTCTGCTTCCTCCTCCTCCTCCACTTCTTCTTCATCTTCTCCTTCTTCTTCTTCTTCCTTTTCTTCTACTACTACTACTACTACTACTTTTTCTTCTTCTTCTTATTCTTCTACTTCTACCTTTTCTGCAACATCTACTTCTTCATATCCTTTGTTCTCCTTCATCATCCTTTTCTACTTCTTCTTCTTCTTTTATTTCTTCTTCTTCCTCTTCAGCTTCTTCTTTCTTATTCTTCTACATCTTCTTCTTCTTCGTCTTCACCTTCTTCTCCTCCTTTAACTTATTCTGCCCCTTCTTCAACATCTTCTTCTTCTTCTTCTTCTTAACCATCTTCTCCTCCTTTTCCTTGTTCTCATTCTTCTTCTTCATTATCCTCTTCCTCTTCTTCTTCTTCTCCTCATCCTCCTTCTGCTTCTTCTTCTACTTCTTCTTCTTCTTTTATTTCTTCTTCTTCCTCTTCTTCTTCTTCTTTCTTATTTTTCTACATCTTTTTCTTCTTCTTCTACTTCTACTTCAATTTCTTCATCTTCTTTCTCTTCTTTTTCTTCTTATTCTTCTTCTTCTTCTTCTTCTTCTTCTTTTCTTCTTATTGTTATTATTGTTCTTATTCTTCTGCTTCTTGTTCTTCTTCTTCTACTTCTTCTATTTCTTCCTCTTCTTCTTCTTCTTCTTCTTCTTTCTTATTCATTTACTTCTTTTTTTCTTCTTCTTCTTCATCATCATTATATTCTTCCTCTTCTTCTTCTACTTCTTTCATCTTCTTGTTCTCCTTTTACTTCTTATTTTTCTTCTTCTTTCTTCTTTTTCTTCTTCTTCTTCTTCTTTTTCTTCTTCCTTCTTCATCTTCTTCGTCTTCTTCTTCTACATCTTCATCATCGTCATCATTGTCATCATCGTCTACTTCTTCTTCTTCTTCTTCTTCTACTTCTACTTCAACTTCTTGATCTTCTTTCTCTCCATTTCTTCTTCTTCTTCTTCTTCTTCTTCCTCTTCTTCTTCCTCTTCTTCTACTTCTTCCTCTTCTTCTATTCTTATTCCTCTTGTTCTTCCTCTTCTTCTTCTTCTTCTTCTACTTCTTCTTCTTCTTTGTCTTCATTCTTCTTCTTCTTCTTCTTCTCATTCTTCTTATGATTCTTCCTCTCCTTCTTCTTCTGCTTCTTCTTCTTCTCCTTCTTCTTCTT
>JAIUJO010000338.1:347500-352500 GCA_023846275.1 Vanilla planifolia
CTTCTTCTTCTTCTTCTTCTTCTTCCTCCTCTTCCTTCTTCTTCATCATCATCATCTTCTTCTTCTTCTTCTTCGTCTTCGTCTTCTTCTTCGTCTTCTTCTTCGTCTTCTTCTTCTTCATCTTCTACTTCTTCTTCTTCTTTTTCTTTTTCTTCTTCTATTTCTTCTTCTTCTCCTTCTTCAACTTTTTCTTCTACTTCTTCTTCTTCTTCTTCTTCCTCTTCGCCTTCTACTTCTCCTTCTCCATCATCATCATCATCATCTTCTTCTTCTTCTTCGTCTTTGTTCCTCTTCTTCTTCTTCTTCTAGTTTTTTCCTCCTCTTTCTTCTTCTCTTACTACTACAACCTCTTCTTCTTCTTCTTCTTCTTCTTCGTTTTATTCTTCCTCTTCTTCTTTCTAGTCTTCTACCTCTTCTTCTTCTTCTTCTTCTTCTTCTTCTAACTCTTCCTCTTTTTCTTTTTCTTTTTCTTCAACCTCTTCTCCTTCATCTACTTAATCTTCTTCTTGCTCTTCTTCTTCTTCCTCCTACTTTTCTTCTTCTTCTTCATCTGCTACTTTTTCTTCTTCTTCATCTTCTTCTTCTTCTTCTACTTCTTCTCCTTTCTTCTTCTTCTTCTTCTTCTTCTACTTCTACTTCTTTTTCCTCTTCTTCTTCTTTCTTCTTCTTCTTCTTCTTCTTATCCTTCTTCTTCTTCTACTTCCTCTTCTTCTTCTTCGTCTTCTTCGTTTCTTTTTCTTCTCATCCCTCTTCTTCTTCTTCTTCTTCTTATATTTGTTCAACTTCTTTTTCTTCGACTTCTTTTTCTTCGACTTCTTTTTCTTTCTTCTTCTTCTTCTTCTGCTACTACTACTACTTGTTATTCTTCTTTCTTCTTCTTCTTCTTCTTCCTTCATAATCATCATCTTCATCTTCTTCTACTTCTTCTTCTGCTTCATCTTCTTCTACTTCTTCTTCTTCCTCTTCTTGCACTTCTACTTCTTCTTCAACATCTTCTACTACTTCTTCTTCCTCTTCTTCTTCTTCTACTTCTTCCACTTCTTTTTCATCTACATCCTCATCTTCTTTCTTCTTCTTCTTCTTCTTTCTCTACTTCTTATTATTCTTCATCTTTCTTCTTCTTCTTCATCTTCTTCTTCTTCCTTCTTTATCTTCTTCTTCTTAATCTTCTTCTTCTTCTTCTTCTTCTTATTCTTCATCTTCAACTTCTTCCCCTTCTTCATCTTCTTCTACTTCTTCCTCTTCTTCCTCTTCTTCTTCCTCTTCTTCTTCTTTTTCTTCATTTTGTTCTATTACTTCTACTTCTTCTTCCTCTTCTTCCTCTTCTTCTTCCTCTTATTCTTCTTCTTCATCTTTCTCTTCCTCTTCATCTACTTCATCTTCTTCTTGTTCTTCCTTTTCTTTTACCTCCATCTCTTGCTTTTCTTCTTGTCCTTCTTCTTCTTCTACTACTTTTTCTTCTTCTCCTTCTTCTTCTTCTTCTTCTTCAGCTTTTTCTCCTTCTACTTGTTCTTCTTCCTTCTCCTTCTCCTTCTTCTTCTACTTCTTCTTCTTTTTCTTCTTTCTTCTTCTTCTTGTTCTTCTTGTTCTTCTCATGATTCTTCTTCTTCTTCTTCTTCTTCTTCTTCTTTTCCTTCTTCTTCTTCTTCTTCTTCTTCTACTTCATCTTCTTCTTCTTTTACTTTTTCTTTGTCTTCTTCTTCTTCTTCTTCTTCCTTGTTCTTCTACTTGTTCTTCTTCTTCTTCTTCTTCTTCTTCTTCCTCTTCTTCTACTTCTTCTTCTTCTTCTTCTTCTTCTTCTTCCTCTTCTTCTTATTCGTCTTCTTCTTCATCTTCTTCATATTCTTTTTCTTCTTCTTCTTCTTCTTTTTCTTCTTCTTCTTCCTCTTCTTCTTAATCTACATCTTCTTCTTGTTCTTACTCTTCTTCTTCTTCCTCCTCTTCATTTTCTTCTTCTTCTTCTTCCTCTTCTTCTTAATCTACTACATCTTCTTGTTCTTGCTCTTGTTCTTCCTCCTCCTCTTCATTTTCTTCTTCTTCTTCTTCTACTTCTACTTTTTCTTCTTCTTATTCTTCTTCTTCTTCTTCTTCTCCTTCTTCTTCTTCTTCTTCTTCTTCTTCTTCTCCTTCTTCTACTAATTTCTTCTTACTTCTTCTTCTTTTTCTTCTTCTCCTTCTTCTTCTTCTCTTTCTTTTTCTTCTTCGCCTTCTTCTTCTTCTTCTTCTTCTTCTTCTTCTTCTTCTTTCTCGTCTTTTTCCTCTTCTTCTTCTTCTTCTTCTTCTTCTTCTCTTTCGTCTTCTTCTTCTTCTTCTTCTTCTTCTTCCACCTCTTCTTCATCTTCTTCTTCTCATTTTTCGTGCCCTTCCTCTTCTTGTTCTTCTTGTTCTTCTTTTTCTTCTTTTTCCTCCTCCTCTTCTAATTGTTCTTCATCTTCTTCATCTTCTTCTTCTTCTTTGTCTTCTTCTTCATCTTCTTCTTCTTCTTGTCCTTCTTCTTCTTCTTCTTCTCCTTCTTCTTCTACTTCTTCTTCTTCTTCTTCTTCTACTTCTTCTTCTTCTTTTCCTTTTTCTTCTCCTTCCCCATCTTATTCTTCTTCTTCTTTCTTCTTCTTCTTCTTCTGCTTCTTCTTCTTCTCAAGATTATTATTATTATTGTTGTTATTATTAATATTCTTTCTAATTCTTCTACTTCTCCTTCTTCTTCTTCTTCTTCTTCTACTTCCTCTTCTTCTCTTTCTTCCTCTTCTTCTTCTTCCTCTCCTTCTTCTTCTTCTTCTTATTCTTCTTTTTCTTCTACTTCTACATCTTTTTCTTTTTCTTCATCTTCTTCTTCTTGTTCTTCTTCTTCTTCCTCTTCTTCTTTTTATTCTTCTTCTTCTTCTTCTTCTTCTTCTTATTCTATTTCTCTTCTTCTTCTTCTTCTTCTTCTTCTACTTGTTTATTTTCTTCTTCTTTTACTCCATCTCTATCTTGTTCTTTTGCTTCTTCTTCTTCTACTACTACTACTTCTTCCTCTTATTCTTCTTGTTCTTCCTTTTTCTTATTCTTCTTCTTCTTCTTCTTCTTCCTCCTCCTCCTCTTCTTTCTTCTTGTTCTTCTTCTTCTTCTTCTTCTTTTTCTTCTACTTCTTTCTTATTTTTCTGTTTCTCCTTCTTCTTCTTCTTCTTCCTCTTCTTCTTCTTCTTCTTCTTCTTCTTCTTCTTCTTCTTCTACTACTACTACTACTTCATTTTCTTTTTCTGTCTTTTTGTTGTTGTTCTTCTTCTTCTTCCGCTTCTTCTTTTTCTTCTTCATCTTCTTCTTCTACTTCTTCTTCTTCTTCTTCCTCCAATTGTATTTTTTCTTCTTCTTTTACTCCATCTTGATCTTGTTCTTCTACTTCTTCTTCTTCTTCTTCTTCTTCTTCTTCTTCTTCTACTTCTTCTTCTTCTTTCATATTCTTCTTCTTCTTCTTATTCTTACTCTAATTCTTATACTTCTTCTTTTTCTTCATTTTCTTCTTCCTCTTCTTCAACCTCCTCGTCCTCTTTGTTCTTCTTCTCGTTCTTATTATTATTGTTATTATTATTATTATTATTATTATTATTATTCTTCCTTGTTCTTCTACTTCTTCTTCTTCTTTTTTTTCTTTCTTCTCCTTCTTCTTCTCCTTCTTCTTTTTATTCTTCTTCTTTGTCTTCTTCTTCTTCTTCTTCTTCTTCTTCTTATTCTTTTTCTTCTTTTTCCTCTTCTTCTTCTTCTTCTTCTTCCTTCTCTTCTTCTTCTTCTTCTCTTTTTTCTTCTTCAACTACTTCTTCTTCTTCTTGTACTTCTTATTCATCTTTTTCTTCTTCTTCGTCTTCTTCTTCTTCTTCTTCTTTTTCTTCTTCTTCTTCCTCTTCAACTTGTTCTTCTTCTTCTTCAATTTCTTCTTCTTCTTCAATTTCTTCTTCTTCTTCAATTTATTCTTCTTCTGCTTCTTCTTCGGCTCCATCCAATTCTTCCCTTTTTTCTTCCCCTTGTTCTTCTTCTTCTTGTTCTTGTTCTTCTTTTCCTTTCTCCTCTTCTTCTATTTGTCTTTGTTCTTCTACTACTTCTTTTTCTTCTTTGTCTTCTTCTTCTTCTTCTTCTTCTTCTTCTTCTTTTTCTTCTTCTTCTTGTTCTTTTTATTCTTCTTTTTCTTCTTCTTCTACTTCTATTTCATCTTCTGCTTCTTCTTTTTATTCTTCATCATCATTATCATCATCATCTTCTTCTTCTTCTTCTTCTTCTTCTTCTTCTCCTTCTCTGTCTTCTTCTCTTCTTCTTCTTCTTCTCTTCATCTTCTTCTTCTTCTTATTATTCTTCGTCCTCCACTTCTTCTTCTACTTATTCTTCGTCCTACTGCTCTTCTTCTCCTTCCTCTTCTTCTTCTTCTTCAACTTCTTCTTCTTCTACTTCTTCTTCTCGTTTCCTCTCTATCTTCTTCTTCTTATAGTTCTTCTTATTGTTCTTCTTCTTCTTTATTCTTCTTCTTCCACCTTTTCTACTACTTTTTCTTTTTATTTCATATTCTTCTACTTCTTGTTCTTCTTTTTTTTCTTTTTCTTCTTCTTCTTCTTCAAATAGTCCTTCTTCTTTATTTTCTTGTTCTTTGTCTTATTATTATTCTTTTTCTTCTTATCTTTTTCTTCTTCTTCTTCTTCTTCCCCTTCTTCTTTTTCTTCTTCCACTTCTTTTTCCTCTACTTCTTTTTCTTCTTCTACTTCTTCTCCTTCTTCCTCTTGTTCGTTTTTTCTTCTTCTTTAACTCCTTCGTCTTCTTCTTCTACTACTTCTTCTTCTTCTTCATTTTCTTCTTTCTTCTTCTTCTTCTTCTGCTTCTTCTTCTTCTCCTTCTTCTTTTTCTTTTTTTTCTTCTTCTTATTCTTCTTTTTCTTCTTTTACTTACTTCTTCTTCTTCATCTTCTTCTTCTTCTTCTTCGTCTCCTTCTTCTTCTTCTTCATCATCTTCTTTTTCTTCTTCTTTCTTATTCTTCATCT